>CATIWR010352497.1:0-10192 GCA_949677035.1 Omphalea diandra
AGACACAACTCTTTAGCGCGAATATATAGATATATATAAATATATATATATATATATATATATATAGATATATATATATATATATATATCCTTTGTCCACCGCCAGCAAATATCCTTTAGGATTTCTCTGATTCTCATTCAATGCGAACAAGCAATGTCACAGCTCCCTCATCTTTCGATCCATGTCAATCGTCAACAAACATTCTTTCTAAATGAGGTAATCTATTTTTTTAATTAGCCATTTTGTTACTCGCTAAAATTTAACCAACCACTTGATTGTTAATAAAGATTGATTGATGCAGAAAATTGTATCAACATATTCAGGAAAGTTGAAGAAGATAATCAAGCAAGAAAAGAAACAATCCCAGATTAAGAAGAACTTAGTTATCGAAATCGATGATTTTCCAGGAGGCCCAGATGGGTTTGAATTGCTCTCAAGATTCTGCTACAATAACGGCAGCATTGAGATCACAGTTTCAAATGCGTCTCTTCTCTATTGTTGTGCCATTTTTCTTCGTATGACTGAAAATCTCTCAAACTGCAATCTCCTGAAACAGACAGAGAGATTTCTTGAAGGAATGTTTTACTGGTCATGGAATGATATACTTACAAGTCTCAAGAGCTGCCAACCTTTTTTAACTTATGCAGATTCATCTGGTCTGGTCCAAAAGCTGATATGTGGTTTGCTAGCAAAGATTGCACAGGATTCAGATGCAAACCCTCTTGCTTCCTCTTCTTCTTCCTCATCACCGGGAACTGCCAAAACAAGTGTCTCTTCCTCAGCAAAAACAACTCCAGAATCAACTAAGCCATCATCATCATCATCAGGAAAACAATGGTGGTTTGATGACTTAACCTTATTACCTCCTGCAATTATCAAAATGTTCATCAGGAACTTAGGGGCATATGGGAGTGATAACAACAGCTTGATCCTCACTAGATTCATTCTCCATTATCTTAAAAGCAATAAACATGCTGTTTATTCAAGGTCTGACTATGGTGGCCTGGCAGATACAGCAGTTCACGGGGTGATTTTGGTTGGAAGAAATGCATTTTCTTGCCGTGGACTGTTGTTAGTATTGAGGATTGTGTGTGGATTTGGTCCAAGCAAAGATTGCAGAGTGAAGTTGGAGAGATTGATAGGAAGCATGCTTGAGCAAGCCAGTTTAGATGATTTGCTGATATCTGGGCATGATAAGAAGGGTGTCTATGATGTGAAGCTGGTTTTAAGATTGATAAAAATATTTGCTAACAGTGAACTGGTATGCATACAGAAGATGAAGAAAGTTGGAAGATTGATTGATAAATATTTGGGTGAAATATCACCCGATCAGAACCTTAAGATGTCCAAATTTCTTCAAGTTGCAGAGAGTTTACCTGATTCTGCAAGAGACTGCTTTGACGGGGTGTACAAAGCCATTGATATGTATCTTGAGGTGAGAATTGCATACACACTCTTCCTCTGCTTTTTATTTACTGAATTTTATTTTATTTTTTTAATTTTTATGGCCAAAACAAAATCTGATTAAGTTTTTGGATAATGGGAGATAGAGTACTGAATTTGAAAAGAATAATAATAATAATTAAAAAAACGTATATGGAATGATATAGAATAAGTAAAAATTAGATTGCAAATTATATTACAATGATGAAGGAAAAAAATTTAAAAATTTTGAAAAATAAGCAATGCTTCGTTTTTTTTTTTTAAAAAAAAAAATCATTCAAAATAAAATAATATTAATATATTCCCGAGGTCTTAAGACTCTTAGGTCTCAGTGATGTACACGATCAAGAGCATTAGAGTGAGGATATACATGTCAAAATCAAATGGTTTATAAAACTGAGATTGATTTTTGGTTCCATCATTTTAATTAGTTTAATAATATAAAAATTTTTAAAAATTATTACCAAAATAGTTTTAAAAATAAAAAAATATAAATATATTTATATATAAAAACTATATTGAAAATTAATCTGAATCAAATTGAATATGTCATCAATTTAATTTTCAGTTTTATCAATTCAATGATATAGGTTAATCCGATTTTTTAAAACATTAATCAGAATTAATTGACTGATAAATTATAAAAATTGACTGAAATTAATAATTTAAGATTTTTTTTTTCCGATTTTTGGTGTTAATAAAAATACACTACAAATTCACGGCGATTTGATCTTAATAAAAAGTACGCTATCTCCGAATACTAACTAGTTTATTCTAACTCAGACCAAAAAAGAAAAAAGATTATTCTAACAATGTACCAATAATGCCCTTATATAAGAAAGTAAATATAAAGGGTACAAATGTAGAAATACATTTATAGCCAAGTTTATATGGCATATGGGATCATCATCATCCATCTAATAAACACTTTGGAAATATTTGAAAAACTTGACATATGTGAGAAGCTATTATTTATATTTAAAAAACTTTGCATATTTGAGAAGTTATAATTTACTTCATTATTTTGAATTAATTTTTAAAATTATTAATATATAATAATATTTAGAAATCTTATTGCTAAATCATTTATAAATAAAACAAATTTTAAATAAACTTGTCATATTTTAGTTTACAACAGTTAAAATTAGTATCAAATTAACTTATTCAAAATTAGAAATGTTTAATAAAAAAACTACAAATATATACAAAAGTAAAATATAATACAGTAAATATGTTGCAGCATATAAATTACACATTTTGGGAGTAAAATGCTTTCTACCAGAAGTATAGTCATAAATGTTTGTTTTATTTCTTTTCATTTTTTTAAATATAAAGAAAATTATATTGTTTATTTCAAGTAGTGTTGTTTTTTCCCCCCTTTGATGGTGATTTTGTTAAAAAAAAAGAAGAAAAATACAGGATACCACTCAGAGGAATCTTCTCTTAGTAATGATATGACAAGATTTGAAACAAAGGTTCCTGATTTTTTTTTTTTTACCAACCAAAATCAAAATCAAACCCAGTGGCAGACTAAAATTGTTTGGCCATGCGTTTGATTAATTAAAGACGAATGTATATGTTTTTAAAGAATCAAATTCCACATCTATTTATTTTCTAAAAATTGTTGTAACTAAATTATATATATATATATATATATATATATATATATATATATATATATGAAACATTAAAAAAAAAAAAGAATTGAACAAGAGTTTCCCTTAAATCTGCGCCTAATGGCGATCAGTGTCCAGCCAAGCATATGTTAATTAGTGCAATTTTATTATATTTCATTTTTGTTTATATTTGATTTGGATTTGGATTCCAATTACCGTGTAATTCACGGCGACTTGATCTGTCACCAACAAAATACTAAATTGTCGTTTCTTGGAGCAGACAACAGGAATCGTTTCTTCAAATAATGCCAATGTTAATTCCAGCCTTTTTATGTCTTAATTTATGGTCACATGTGATCCGTATTTTTCTTTTTATATTCAAAGGGAATATTAAAATATTTTAAATTTAATCTAAGCTTTACATGTGACTCCTATTTTTATTTTGGATACCAATGAAATTTTAAAAATTTTCAATATATTTGTTGCTAAATCAACATTTAGCTATAACTAGTGTCTTAATTTAGTGATAAAATGAAAATATTTAAGAATGAACATCAATTCGATTTTCACCGACATAATCTTTCCTCTCCAATATTCAAACAAACGAACATTGAACCATAGTTTTATTTATGTCAAAATAAAAGTAAGTTATTCTCTTATTTATGATAACAATAAATAATGATTAAATAAGTAATCTAAATAAAATATTTTATTTAATCATTATTAACGTGTTTGGTATTTATTTAATTACTTAGTGATTTATTTTAAGTTTATTTTGTTTTTGTAGCTAAATTGCTATAATTTTTAGTGATTAAGATGTGTTCCATGTTGTTATCATCATAATTGATTTTACAGGAACATAATATTTTGTTTAATTATAATTTTAAATTAATTTTTTACAAAGTTTATTTTAAGTAGAATTTCAAATTAAATAATTTTATATGTTATTTAATTAAATTTTAATAAAATATTTTATTTTATAAAGTCTTTGAGTTTATATATATATATATATATATATATATATATATATATATATATATATAGAGAGAGAGAGAGAGAGAGAGAGAGAGAATAAAGAAAGAAAGCAATAGGAAGAGTTAAGAGTAAAAAAAAAAAAAAAGATATTTCATTATCAAAATTTAATGAAATTAATGATAAAAATTTTGTCACTAATCTGATACAATTTGTCGCTAAAGTGGATTAGTTACGGAGCCAATCCACGACTGTGTAGTTTGTCATTGATACATTGGTAACAAATTTTTAAATTTGTTGGTGCTTTGGCAATAGAATATACCAGTGGCAAAATATATCGCTACACTATTCATCAATAATTCATCATAAATTCATGATTATGTGATCAATAATCTGCACGAATTTAATAAAGAATATAGATCGCAAATCCATCACAAAATCGTCGATAGTTTGCGAAGTTTAGTAAAAAAATCTATCATAAAGTCCAGGACAAACTATCCACGGGTATTAAAACCTATATGTTATTAAAGAACCTATGTATCATTGAGCAATCAATATAAAAGCTGCAAATTATCAAATATGTAAAATGAATTATATTAATTACAAATGAAATCAACCCTAAAATAGAATTGTAGTCCCAATATGTGTGTGTCTATATATATATATATAGATTTTAAAAATAGCTAATAATTAAAATTAGATTGACAATGTAATTTAATTATTTAAATAAATAAAAATATTATTAAAATCTAAAAATATCATAATTTAATAAATAAAACTAGGTTTCTATTATCAGAAATGCTAAATATGCTCTTATTGATCAATGCCATATCCTTTGTAAAGTTTTTCACATACAAAATCTAAGACCCTATTTGTTTCAACAAAAATAACTTGTGAGTAGAAAATGATTGTTAAGAAGCATATTCTTTTCATGTTTTTTACTATAGTGTTTTGGTATTTTATATAACAATTACATTATAGTTAACAATGATTGAATTTGGGAATTTCAGTCTCATCCCACACTCTCATTTGAGGACAGATCAAGAATATGCAGATGCCTTAATTATGAGAAGCTAAGCCTTGGAACATGTAAAGAGCTTGCCAAGAATCCAAGAATTCCTCCAAATATTGCAATTGAAGCACTCAAGTGTCAAAAGTATCACACACCGAAAAGTAATAATGATAATAATAATGATGAAGATATGAGAATTAACATAGAGAGGATGCAGAGAAGGGTGGTGGAGTTGGAAAAGGCTTGCAAAGAGATGAAGGATCAAATGTCATGGTTGGTTCACCATAATCTCATGCCTAATCCTACTTATAGTAAAACTTTATGCAGGCTTTGTTGAGTGTCAAATTTCATGAGTCTATTCTCATCATACAAGAATACACTTTAGATACATCTTCTTCAATACTCCTTTTTCCTCTCTCTCTTCTCTCTCTCTCTCTCTCTCTCTCTCTTATTTTATTGGTGAAATTTACAAGGATAAATCATTTTTATAGTTGTGTATGATTGTGATTTGCCCTCTCATAATGATCAAACTTTTGTGAATTATTTGTAATTATTTCTTTTCCCTGTTTGGACATTAGCAAAATGTGTATGCTTTGAAGTAAAAGAGATTTAAGTGATTATAGTATACAAAAACAAAAGGGACATACTTTCATTCCAAGTTAGTTGGTCTCTAATTCGTTTTAAGAGAATATTTATTTTAGGTCATGAGTACAGTTGATAACTGTTCTCATTCAATCAATATATAAAAATAATGTTGATTTTAAACTTAACTCTAAATGAATGTGCAGTGGTTTGGGCTCAATTGTCCTACATAACTTGTGAATAATGGCCAAATCGGACAACTTAAATTGATTAACTTAGATTGTTGTAGTAGTTGGACTCAAATTTATATATGTTGCTAGCAAATTATATCATAGACCCTCTGTCCATGATACTATATATATCATTTTGTGATACAATGTATTTTGAGTGTTATTTTAAACGATTCACATGTATGAGTTTTCAAATTCATTTGCTGCTATTAACAAACATTAATGAGATTTTATATTTAGAGTTCATTATTCTCTCTTCTTTGTGTTTTCATTATCTGTTTTTTTGGTTTTCCTTCTTGTTCGTTCTTCTCTTCTTTGAATTTCCATTATCTAAGTTACCTTTTTTTTTTTGCGATTCTCTCTTCTTGTTCTTTGTTATTCGTTCTTTGATTATCTATTCTTGGATTGAATCTATAGTTCATACCAAATGAATGTACAATTTACAAAAAATAAACTTAGAGCTTGCTCATAATTAATCTATAATTTATAAAAAGTGAACCTACACTTTATAAAAAATGAACCTACAATTTACTAATAATGAATCTACAATTTAGACTAAATGAACCTATAACTTACAAAAAATGGACCTATAGCTTACAAAAAATGAGTTTACAGTTTATAAAAAATGAATATATAGTCTACATTAAATCCACAATCATTATGTAGAATTTTGGATAACAAATAAACATATAGTGTATTACTAATGAAGCTACATTTAATAAAAAAAAAAAACGACCATACAGTTTACTGATAATCAATTTATAGTTTATACCAAATGAACCTACACTTTACAAAAAATGAACCTATAGTTCATTTAAAATGGATCTATAAGCAAAATACTAATGAACCTATAGGAATATAGTAATGAACCTGTGGGAGACACATGTTGTTTTTGTTTATTAACTGAGTGTAACAGACGTTAATATATTAAGGTGAGGAGGCTTGCAATTTTTTTAATTTTTTTATTCTCACATGTGATAGGCCCCAATCCATATTACTATATGGATTGAGGTGCATCGTATAAAAAGGCTTACAATTAGGTTGGAGATGTTACAATCTCCTCTCATTAGGTCATGACACTTCGCTTACAAATAAGCTCATGCCACTAAACTGCTAACTATGTTTAGCCAAGATGTGAGTCTTAAGTATTGCAATTCTCTAGTGTCTAATGCCAATTATTTTGCTAACTTTTCTTATTAACATTCAATGTGGGATTTTCATAATTGCTAAAAATCTCAAACTAACACATCTAGTGTGAAGCACCACAAGTTGACACCTTGGTTAGGGATGTTACAAAATATTTATCATTTATAAAATAATTATAGTAATAATATAACATCTTGACAAGCAACAATATATTATATTTTTACTTTGTTTGTATATCAAATAAATTAATAATTAAGCATTTAATTTTCTAAATTAATCAAAAAAATATAGAAAGTTTAACAATATAGAAAATTTTTCTCATAAAAATAATTTTGGAAGTTTAACTATATTAAAAATTATTCATATTCATAATAATCATTATTTAATATTCTATATAAAATGAAATTTTTTTTTAAAAAAGATTAAAAAGAGTTAAGAAAAGAGAAAGAAGTGAAACTATGAAATTTTTTATCAAAAATTTATATTATTATTAAAATTTATTACACCAATTTAATTATAATTATAATTGTCTTATTCTATTTATTTAATAATAATTTTACAAAAAATACTATATTATAAATAATAATAATTTAATTATTATTTATGGTGTCGTGAGACTTATCACAATAGTTGACTCAGTTGATCTGGTTTAAGTTAAGGTTATTGGCTTAGGTTGTTTTAGCTAGGTTCTTGTAAGACAAAATAGGTGATGAGGTATCCGGCTAGTTACCGAAAGCCCATTCTGATACCTAAGTTAGTAATATATTGAAGCACGAGAGAGTGAATGAATGTGAGAGATACCTAGTAGTGTTCCTTATAAAGTGTTTTAAGGAGAATTGTTTCCTTGTTGGAGTAGTTCTTAATATCCTTTTGTTTTAATGATTGTTTTCTAATGAGGATTGCCTTCCTGTTAAGAGATAACTTCCTGATAACGAATAATATTCATATTTTAGGATGAGCTATAGGGTAGTTGCACTTAGGTGGGTCAAGCCACATAATTTGGATCATGATCGTTTGATGAAAATACTAATTCATCTGGCCCTGATCTTTCATTTTCCTATGTTGGGATCTATAGATTTTCTTATTTCTTTCGTAAACTACACATTTTGGCAGTGTTTGTTTGGGTTCCGTAAAAAATCCTTTTTGCAATTGTTACGATTTTGTAGTAATAGTTTTCTTTGTTCAAAAGGTGAGTTTGGTTATTTGTTTTGCAGAATTCTTCTTTTCTTTTCTACTTATTTCTTATTGAGTTTGAATTTTATGAAGATGGATTTTGTACTTCATGAGGGTGTCACTCTACTAGCTACCATTTAGGTAGATGTGTTTCCTACCATTGCAGGCCTAGAAAGAATAGGAAAATCTTCAAGTGGGCTAGATGACAAAGGAGTCAAAATACTAATAGGAGACGATGAAGGAGTGAGAACGAAGGACTGAGCGAGGACGATAGCGAGACAGAAGAGTGGTGATGATCAGGTAGCGTGGTTGGATCTAGTGGGACAGGTGTCGAGCTAACCATTGTATAAATACAATTTGACCCTGTTAAATTTTGAAAGGTAAACCTGAGGGTGGCAAAGGTGCCGAGTAGGTCGTTAGTTCATGGTTTAGTGAAAATTTGCCTTAGGTATGATATTCTTTTAGAGTACGAGCTGGGCATCCCAACTCCCAAGCTAAGGGCCTTTTCTACGCTTAGGCCAAAACAGTTGATGCTATATGAAGAGGACTTAAAGGTCGACTTTAGGTTGCTCGTGCCAAAATATAATAAAGAAATGAGAGGCTTTAACCTTTCCATTGCCTAGATAGCTCCGAATGGCACAAGGATGTTAGCGGCCTATACTTACTAGCTTAGGAAAAGGAAGATGCCATCTCTACTAGTGCAGTTCGACACTTTTTTGTGGTGAAGGATTGAGCAGGATAAGATTATTAGCATGTTCCACCAAATCTAGTATGGGCATGTTTTCCCATTACCCTTCCTCTATAATGGGCTAAAAAGATAAATTTTTCATTGTCACTTGCAAAGATGAGTTGGGTTCCCTACTAGGTGGGGTAAGTAAAGATGAGTGGGAGTGCATCGTGACACCCTTCAAGTAAGACTTGGAGCAGGCTAGAAAACTCTAAGTTCTAGTGGCGAATCATATAAATTTAATTGATATGATAAAGAAACATCTCTCTGTTTAGGCTAACTATGGTAATGGTTTTCAAGTATGGTTATATTTCATTCATACTAATGCATATTAATGCTTTTATGTTTTGCAGAAATGGATATGAAACCATTAAATCGTGAGATGGCGAGGCAAAGAGCGTCCAGGCTATTCAAAGAGGTAGAAAGCTGCTTAAAGTTCGGGTGAAGAGTGTTGGCAAGAAGTGTCCTCTAGATGAGACTAACACCTCTGAGCTAAGGGTTAATGATATCACTAAGGTTGCGTTCGAATACGCTCCTCTCCATTCTCCTTATACAATGGAAATAAAGGATGAATAGGTGCAAACTGAGGCGCTAACAACCAAAAAAATTTAAGTCAATTTGATAGAATCAAAATCAAATGAGGAGCTCTTGATGCTCCCAAGAAATCTGAGTCAATGCTTCGATCCTTACTGTTATTTAAAAAATAAGTATGATACCCGCTCCCCGAGCAACTATACCATTAGCAAGATGTTAAGTAGGATCTGCGTCCTACCTAGAGATGAAAAGAGGTTTGAGCATCTCACCAATTGGGAGCTTATAACTTAGGTTTAAAGGTTTAACCTTAAGGCATAATGACTATTATTTCATTTAAAATTTTCTAAGTGATTGTGAAGATGCTAAGGCTTTTACTTTCTATGCTCATATAGTAGCAATTAAAGCGACCATACAGAGAAAGAGATAAGGGGCTAGGTCGAGCTGGAAATGTTTTTGACGTAAATTCATCATGGTTATGATGCCTTGTCCAAGGAGCACCAAGACATATGAAAGCAAGCTACTGCTTTAGCAAACTTACATAATAAAACCTAGGAAAAGTTGAGGATTATTGAGGTGTTGTCCCTAGGCACCAAGAAGGAGGGTTGAATTGGTGAATAAAAATTTTAAAACAGAGATGAAGAGAAGAAGAAAGAACAATGAAGACACAAGGATTTTATAGTGGTTCGGGCAAAACTATCCCTACGTCCACTCCCCAATCACTCAATTGGGTATTTCACTAAATCAATGGTGTTTTCA
>CATIWR010352539.1:0-13426 GCA_949677035.1 Omphalea diandra
ACTCCCTGGATATTATTTTAAAAAGAAAAATTAAGAAAGGGATCACCATTTTTTTATGCTAATGTGAGAATTTGATATGATACAAAAGGATCTAAATCTAATTCAATCTTAATTCGATTTATTTATCTGTTCAAATATAATACAAAAAAAGTATTTAAACTAAATCAACTCAAAATGACTTGGTTTAAATAAATAAAATTTTAAATTTTTTCAAAAAACCAAACTAATATCTTTATTTAAAAAATTATAAATAATTTCATCAGATCCAAAAAATAATTTAAAAAGTCTTTTATATAAACTCAACAATTCCATCTAATATGTTGTAATTCAAAATAACTCAACTTAAACTCATATAGAAAAAAAAAAATATCACTATTTTAAATTAATCCCATGCTCTAATTATAGTTTATATTACATTAAGGATTGCCATTTCATTTTGTTACTGTTATTAATGAAATTGATAGATTACTATTTCACCCTGAAGAATATGTTGACACAATTTTTTAAAAAAATTTCTGTTTCAGCGTCAAATTATCAGATTTTCCCAAAAAAATTCTTAGAAAAGATTAATTTTTTATTAAAACTTTCAATTGTTTTCAATTATGAGAATTGTTAGTCATTGTGCACTAAAAAAGAGATTGAAATGGCTAGAAATTTGAACTTTTGGAGGGAGCTGAGGAATTTAAAGATTCGAAAAAGAGTATAAAAAATCAATATAAACAATTTATAGTGGTTCAGGCGTTAACAAATTTTACGTTCACTTCTCAATTACTCCATTGGGTATTTCACTAATTCTCAATGGTATTTTACAAGCTCACACCCAATTTTCAAGTATTTTCTCAATGCTCACACTAAAACCTTTACAATTTGTATTTTTGTCTCACACGCAACCTTACACAAGAGTTTTTCACACTTAGACTCACTTTAAAATCTAGACCTAAAGTGTTTATGACTAACACCTAACTTTCAACAACTCAAGTATAAAGAATTAAAGAGTTGAAAAATCAAAGTGCAAGAGTTTTGTCACAATTAAACGCTATCCTCTTGCATTCAAAGTCATTTGGTGGGGTCTTTATAATTTTTAACCACCAAAGAGCCGTTACAAGTAAAACTATGTCTAAATCTCCAAAGTTGATTGGTAAATCCTGCATTAAATGTTTGTCAGAGACAAGTTACAGTCGTGACAGAGGTATCACAGTCTATCTATTTTTTGCTCTGGATTTTTTATATCTTTTCTTGGTCACTATCTTCAAATGTGCTTAATGACTAGTGACACGTGACATTTAGACATTAGTTCTCAAAAAATTAGCCATTGGTACCCTCTAATGGATTACAAAGGTTACGGTCGAGAATTTCTTGTTATGATCGCTACTTAGATAGTGTTTGAATAGTGGATCGCTACTCCCATCGCTAATCAAATTAGAGATTTTAAGTTCCAAGCTAAAGTTAGGTCATGGTCGCTACCATAATTCATTGTCGTGAATTTTCAAACTTTAAACGACTCTATTACACATGGCTTAGCTTAACTAGTCCTTTGGTTGGCCGTTAGAGTTCTTCCCAAGTTGTTTGAATGTAGCAATTGCAATGCTTACAACAATAGTTACCATAAATCAAACTTTCATCTTCAAACCTAAGTTTTGATGGAGTATCAGTTGCGACCTCCAAGTCTTGGTTGCAATTTTAGGAACAGTTTTGATACTTGGAACATTTCCCTTCCATTTAACTCCATTTAACTTCTAATGCAATCCTAACCTAAATTCTGCAAAAACAACACTTAAAATAGACATTAGAACCTTTCAATCTATATTGTCAAGATAAAAAAAAAATCTTTGACCTAGATTTGACCAACCTAGTCTAACAATAATGAGTACTTTAAATACTTATGGCTTGAATTTTAAAATTTTAAAGTTGCTTCCCTCAATCCATATTCTCCCTTAGAATGTCAATTAATCTAACTAATTCAATATGCCATTTGTGTCTTGAAATTTTTCTCTCTTCCCTTTGCATATTCATACTCAATTTTCTCTCCTCCTTTGTTAAGATAAAAAAGAGAGGTAAAAAGGGATATCAATATTAAAACATAAAGCAAATCATATCAATACTAAAACGTGAAGCAAATCAACTCACAATGGTTGAACAATTACAATAAAAAAGAAAGTTGAAGGGAGAGATATCAAATAAACATTCCATTAATAAAGTAAACATAAATATAAGTAGTTTAAACATTTACAAATGTTTGATCACAAGGATTAGAGCCTAAAAACTTAAAAAAAAATAGAAATTTAAAAACATAAACTAAAGACATAAAAAAAAAAAAACTTTAAAAGACAAAAAATAAAGAAAACTAGAATTTTGGACATCATCCTCATCTTCATTATCTCTAACTTTTTATTTTTCTTCTTATTCTTCATTGGTAGGTTCAATTACTTCTTCTTCTTCTTCCTCATCCTTAGAAAATTCAAAGTCTTAAAGATAGCATGGATTGGGAAGACCAAGTTTCTTTTGGATCACAAATATATCACCATGAAGAGTGAAGAAAGATGAGTCTTTTGAGAACCTTTTTTGAGAGCTTAGAAACCTTGGTTGTAAAAGACATCTTAAAAGAAGAGGAGGGAGGATGGACATTGGGTTTTACCTTTGGTTTGCATGGGGTTTCTCTTGTGTTTCTCCTTCCTCAATCATAAGCCTACTCCTCTTCCTTGCTTGAGAGGCTTGATGTTTCTTGGCACCTTGGGCTCCCAACAAATACTCATAGGTGTTTGGCTTGAAGACTTTTACATTGATGAGATAGGTGAGGTCAAGGAAGTTCTTATTTGGTATATAAGCTTTGGTCAAATAGGCTTCAATTTCAAGGTTTAAGGCTCTCATAAAATAATATATGACAGTGATGTGGGAGGGAAGAAGGAATTGGTTCTTTTTGGAAATGCTTATATGGGCTAATTGGTCTACAAAATAATGACCAATTTGGATTAGTTTGTTTTCAATGAGGTAATAAAGAAATGATAAGTCTTTTTGAGAGACTTTTTTTGAAACGACCATTTTCATTTACAAATCATAGCATTCATATCCGAAAATACATACACAATCCAATAAGAATTTGATGTATGTATATGTTAACTAATGATAAAGGCTAGTGACCATAAACATGTTCTTATCTAGATATATGTACATAACACAAGGAGAGAGAGAGTTGGAATTCAGCCGATGACCTGTGGTCCATGTATCTCTATGCTAAACTTTAAGCACCAAAGTGTCTAAACCTTATGTTTCACTATCTGAAATATATAATTGCAATTTGGTGAGTCACGACTCAATGAATAAAAATAATAATAAGATTCTTATGACACAACCAATAATCAAAAATCATCAGGATACATTACACGTATAACAATTGACTATGCAAGTGTAAGTGCAGTAGATTGATTTTTGTCATGACCTTGTAAGGCAAATACCACTCCCGATAATTCATGTGATTCAAGTGACATTTGATTTTGCTGGCCAACATATAACAAATGAATCTTTGATCAATAACATGTGTTAATAGGACATATTGGTCGCTTTTCTAAGTGATTTGCTAGTGTTTGACAAGTTGGTTACAATGTCCATTTAGTTCCATATGCAAGTGTTTGTAATAATGGTATACCAAGTAATCATTAAGACCATATAGTTCTCACTTGACTTGTATCTACATGTAAAGTGTAACAATTCAATCACACATACATGTAATAGAACATAATCATATCATAAAATTATCACACATATGCTTTAGAATCTAATTACGATTTTTACTCACCTTTTGATGTGACCAACCTTTACGGTGGGTTTGGTTCCCTCTTTAAGGCTTCCTCATAATGTTTAGATCCTAACATTAGATACATACATGGTTATAAGTATGTCAAAATGATTATGGATGCTTGGCATGCAATTATGACATGATCCATGCAAGTGGACCTAGTGTTTATGCATACTTTCCTTATATGGCAACCTAATCTTACTATACTCTCACAACAATAACTTTAGATATAGTTATCCAAATAACTTATTTTTTTTTCAAATAAACTATACACATAATGATACAACGTATTCAAATTTCAGGCCAATATAAGATACATAGAAAATGTGGTGAATTTTTTAATTTTGCCCTATTTCAATGTCATCTCAGTCTGAGTAGGTCTTACATTCTTGGGTATATCTCATATTGTACATATCCAATTGCAAAAGTGATTGACCAAAAGTTATAAAACACATAAAGGAACATTTTCCATGTTTTATTCATTGTCTAATTCAATCTATAAAGTTACCAAAATAAATGACCAATCTCAGAGTGAGCATGTTTTCAACATGTTGACAATCAATCATAATAAAGGGGCAATATCTTAAAAACCATGTTTAATTTCAAAAAAATATTTCACATGCATGTATGTCAAATATAAATATACAACTTTTAAGTTTGTTACATCATCAAATTTTGAATCTATGGTCATTAAATTCTTGGAAAATAGAATTAAATGACAAGTGACGTTCCATCTGGGTATAGAGTCAGTCACAATCAATGAGTCATATCTCTTTTTACATAACAAATCAATCAAACTACTTTACAAGTATTTAAAGGGAATATAACCCTACAATTTTATGTTTTACATTTTGTCTAAATTAGCACATAAAGTCATCAAAATATAAGAAAACAGAAAGATTGAGGTGATTTTGGTTAGTTGTGAACCAGCCCTAATAAAGGAGTCATATCTCCTTACACACACAAAATCAAGCAAAAATGTTTCACATGCATTTATATGGGACATATAGCTATAACTTTCATATTTACACTTTTCCTAATTCCTTTTCTTGGGTTATGTAATCGTGGTACAACAGGCTACTCTAACAACAAAACTAATACATATAGCTCTTATTTCTCTTGAATTTCAACTTCCATACATAATCTCTACCTTAAATACTCCATAATTCTTGCTAACCATGTGTGATTAACGTGTCATGTGTGAGTAATTTCATGTGGGAAGAAGATGAATTAACTTACCTATTTTCCAGAACAAGAAAAAGCTTAGGAATCCTTCCTAGGCATCTCACTCTTCTCCCTCTCCTTCTTCTTCTTCTTCTTCTTCTTCTTCTTTCTCTCTTCCTTAGTTCTCTTTGTCTTTTACTGCCCCTCACATGTAACCTCTCTATTCTGATCCTAAAAGGTGAAAAATTCCACTTGTAAACCTATTGTATCAAGACAAAATCATGGTGTTTCACTTCTATTGGTTGGAAGTTCACTTTTCCTTTTTTTATCACATCCATCCATCTCTTAATCCCAAAATGTTCCTCATACTTTTAAATAAGCTCTATAACACCATTATTTATTATACTATAACATGCACACAACATAAGATAATTTGTCATGCAACTATACAAATATTACATATATGTTCAAGTGTCTCAAATGCAATGGTGCAAATGTGATCATCGTGCTTATCCAATTCACATGTCTAAATGATCATTTATCAAATACATATGTTCATATGGGATTTAAAATTAATTATGCAATGAATATGTTCATGTGATAATGTAAATGAATGTGGATAGAGATGTTACATTTTCATTTTCATCATCTATTACATTGATAAAAAAAATGTAATTATTCTATGAAGAAGCCAAAATGGAAGAGACTTAATTTTTTTTGCAAAGACTTTTTAGGGTCATGTTTCTTTTAAATGGAAATTTTGACTCCAAAAGTCAGCAAATTCAAGGTCAGGGGAAGAAATATGGAAAGCAATATTAGTACTAGTTTGAAAGTTGAATAAAGAGCAAATTTTCTCATAGGTGATGTAGTATTGCCCACTAAAACACCTAAAGAGTATGCCATACATACCAACTTTAGATTTTATCCTCTTGCTCAGCTCTATTGTGCACATGAATTCTTTGACAATCTCTTCATACTTAGGTTTATCTTAAAAGATGAAGTCTACCCAATCCAAGTTAGAAAGGAAAGCTTTGATCTCACTTTCAAGTTTGAATGTTTAGAGAAGAAAGGTAGAAGAGATCTTATTAGGTTGGATGATTTTCTTCTTGTTAGCTTGGAATCTCCTCTTTTTCCTTAGTGATGCCTTACATAAGATAGAGAGGAAGGTCATGCATTGGGGTGAGGAGGCTTATGCCACACTCTTACCTTTATCATTTATGGTGGGAGGTTTTCTTAGTTCCATGAAAATGGAGATGAGGTGTGTAGAAGTAGAATAGAGAGTTGAAAGACAAAAGATGAAGAGAAAGATGGATTTTGAGAAAAAATATGTGAAGAATAAGGTAAATAGTGAAAAAATGGGTGATAGAAGCCTTAAGTATGTAGAAAAGAGGTGCAAAAATGGATAAAAATGATTAAAAAAGCATTTAATGAGGGGGTTATACCATTTGGGTAATGATTGGTCATTACCCATTGGTTACATGTAAGTCGTGATTGTTGAACATGTGTCGTGACCATGAATTACGAAAAATATGAGTAACGATTAAAAAATCCTTCGAAAGGTGTCAAAATAACGGTTGGAATTTGAAAAAATTTGAATTTTCACGATTGCGAATAAAAGTTATGAGTGCGAATTATGAAAACCTTTGAAAATCAAATTTGCTTGTAAATAATGATTTTAAGAAGCAGTCTCAGTCACAATTTATAGGTTATTTTTTAAACAATATTTAAAATAGAATTTTAATCATATGGCTTAAACATAAAGTGATCAATTTGATATATTGATGATTAATTCTTGCAATTGAATAATAGAGAAACCTAAATGCGTATTGAATTAATTCATCTCAACACATTATCATAATATGTCAACATTCATTAAAAAACAGACACATCAATCTATAATTAAACAAATATGAGAGCATACAATGAGATCCATTCACACCCCAAAGAGCCTCCATCTAGCATCTCTAGTTCCCTTTTGATGAAGTTCATCTTTTCTTCATTAAGGGGTTTAGTAAAGATATCTGCAAGTTGGTTATAAGTGTCAATGAATTTTAACTTTACATATTCCTATTTTGCACATGATCACTAAGAAAATGATAAATTATATCAATATGTTTGCTTTTTGAGTGTTGGATGAGATTTTAGAAATATTGATAGCATTTGTGTTGTCACATTTGATGAGAATGTGATTAACATCCTTACCATAATCTTTAAGTTGTTGCTTCATCTAAAGAACTTAGGTGCAACAACAACCCATTGCTATAAATTATGTTTTGGCTTTGGATAAGACAACTGAAACTTGCTTCCTGCTAAACCAAGAAATTAAGCATTCACTAATAAATTGGTAAGTTTTGAAAGTTCTCTTTCTATCCATCAAACTGCCTACATAATCTACATTTGAATACCTAAGAAGACAAAAAGATAAGTTCCTAGGATACCATAAGCCTAAATGCATAGTGCCATGTAAATATTTCAAAATCCTTTTTACTATACGCAAATATGATTTCTTAGGGCATGATTAAAAATGTCATTACAACTGTGCATACAAGCTAACACTATATATGATTAGGAGTATAAACGAACCGAGACAACTCGCAAGCTACTCAACATTGACTCAAAAAATACTCGAAATTGACTCGAGGTTAATTGAGCTAAGCTACTCGAGTGGTTGAATGAACCAAATTTGAGTATTAAAATACTAGATTCTACAGACTCACAAGCCTAATCGAGCTTGCTGAATTTGAGTATTAAATACTAGACTCTAGAGGCCCACCAGCCTAATCGAGCCTAGGCTTATTAAGTAATTTTATTCATTTATCCCTAGAATATGACATATTTACAATATTACCCAACAATATATAAAATAAAAACCTAAACCTAAATAATGTTTTCTCGTCTATTGATTCCCTGTTACACTATTAACTTTCTTTCATTTATCACCTATGTTGTTCAAGAATCCATCTCTAACAAGCAGCCAGATCATAGCCCCTCACTTTTTCTTCTCATCGTTCAACACTTTCCCTCTCTAACAAGCAGTCAAATTGTGGCCTCACCTTCTTTTATAGTTGTTCAACACACCCACTCTAACAATTGACTAAATCATAGCCCTTCACCTTATTTTATTATTGTTCAACACTCCCTCTCTAACAACTAGCCATATCACAGTCCCTTATCTTCTCCTATCGCTATTGAACACTACTTAAGCTGCTCGACTTGAAATTTCTCTCCACTTCTCTTATTTCTAATTGTTGGGTTTATTTGAAAATTGAAAAGTCTATTTTTACATTGAGATGCTTTCATTACAGCATTGTCAGCAAAACTAAACAAAATATGTAGTAAGTTTTAAATAAATCTCTTCATTATTATTGTTTGTGTTTTTTTTTTTTTCATTTTGCTTATGTGCTCTATGGCAAAGACATTTATAGAATTACATTTGGCTTTTATAAAAGGATTTTATGTGATATAAGGAATTAACAAAAAAAACACTATCATTGGCATGCCCTGTATGCTTATATTTTAGATTCCAATTCAAACATGGGAAAGTCATCTTTTTTTTTTAATGATTGTTGTTATGCAGTGGAAAGGACACTACGATAGAATTGAATTTGCCAAGGAAATATACCCCATTATAAACAACAAATAGCATATTATAACTTTTATTTGTTCTGTTTTTTTTTTGGAGATTGTCCATTGTTTTAGTATTTCTCCATTATAATTATGGTGATTCATGCCATGGTTCTTACTTTTTTTTATAATTTCCCTTATTAATGTTCCTTTGTTTTTCTCTACATAAATTGTTAAATATAACGGACAGTGTTATAGTGGTTCAACTATTAATAACCCTACGTCCACTCCCCAATTCATCACAATTGTGTGTTTTACTCAACTCAACTGGTGTTTCCAAGCTCACACCAAACTTTTATATTCTTGTGTTTATGGCTCACACAACAACCTTACACTTTGTGTTTTCTAGGCTCACACAAAAACCTCTCACAAGTGTTTTGTATAGGCTCACACTTCAACCTCTTACAAGAATTTTGACTCTAGGATAACTCTTAACCTCTTTACAATGGTGTTTATTGCTTACACCAAACAATCAACTACACATAAAATAAGAATGAAAAATTGAGTAGCAAATTTGCAAGAGTTTGGTTACAAATTAATGAATTTTTTTGCATTTACATATGTTTGGTGGAGTATTTATAGCCAACATCCACCAAAGAGACGTTAGTCTAAAACTATCAACAAATCTCTAAGTTATGCTAGATAGATTTTGCATTAAATGCTTGTTAGACTGAAGTTAAGGTCGCTACTACCATTTAGTTATCGCGAATTTCCAATTTCCATTGAGGAGCCAAAAATTGCAGCAGAAAACCTCGTTTGAGTCTAACGACTAGTCCAAGTGTCAGCTATCCATTGGTTGTCCAGGAAAATATAGTCGTTGTGTTCTAACAACTATTAAAATCGCAGTTGCAAGATAATTATGTCTTGGGCAAGACTGAGACTGCAAATTTCTCTATTTGGTGAGGAAACTGCAACTCTTTGAGTCACGATTGCTACCAAATATTCGCCCTCACGATTTTCAATCTTCAACGATTACCTAGGACACTTGGAATGTTGTGGTTGTGGCTTTGGTTCCCTCCTTTGTCACTATGAAAGTCATGGTCGCGAATCCGGATGCGATATCCACCGCGAAATCCTCTGTGACTCAAGCTTACTTCATTTGGCTACGTCGTGGTTGTGAATTTGCCCGCGAATTCCTCTGCCCTAGCTTCATCCATCCTTGTGACTAATTCGCGGTCGTGATTTAAGATAGACACACCGTGAATTTGGATGAACTTCTCAAGGTTGGAGATTTTGAATTTCATCCAACTTCCAATGAAAAAACTAACTTATAATCTGCAAAATCACACTTAATAGAAGTATTAGAATTGATCGATCTATATTGTTAAGATCAAAAGAGGTTTAAGACTTAGGTTTAACCAACGTAGTCCAACACTTTTGGCATGAGATGTGCCATAACTTTCATCACATTACTTTCATTAGCTTTAGTCTCATGCAACTTTTGCATGTTCCCGTTTTTGGTTCATTATGTGGTGTAAATCTAGTATGTTTTAAACAGATCAACATAATTCATAGAGAATGTACTAAAAATTAATATATATATCAATTTAAATTGAAAATATTTGGACTGAAAACTTAACTTGTTAGCTCATTAAAATATTATATATATCTTAATATTAAAATAAAAGATATTAAAACTTAACTTGTCGTGTGTGTGTGTGTATATATATATGAAAAAAATATTCACATGTAACTCCCATAATGTCAGCAACATATGTACTTAATTTAATTACTTTTAAGATTTAACTTTTGGCTCTTATTTTCTTTACAGGTATGTCCTCTCCACGTGAAGTTCCCCCAACACCATTAAATGTTCCGGGGCAACATTGTTCTAGAAGCAAAGTCCAGTTTGATGGGACTGGAACAAATATGACTTTGGATACGAGAACCGATGAAGATCATATAGAAGAGGCAGATGATTCTCAATTTAGAAAGAAGAAAAGGACAAAAAACTTTAGCGGTTTGGTTAGAATTTAAGGAAGTGACTCTTCCTGATGGGAGTAAGAAAGTAGAGTGCATCCATTATAAGACTAAGCTTTCCACAGTGGCAAGTAAAAGTACTAGCCATTTTACAAGACATTTAAATGGGTATAGGTGACGAAAGATTTTTCAAAAGCAATAATCAAAGATCAATTATCAAGCAATTAATCCTGAATGTGGGTCACAATATGGGACACCTACTCTTATAGATGGCAAGTTTAACATGAGGAAAAACAGAGAGGCTTGACATGGGGAAAAATAGAAAGGCGATTGCACATTGGATTCTAATGCATAAGCATCCTTTTACAATTATGGAGGAGGAAAGTTTCAATATGATGCAAAGGCATAGGATGCCTGAATGGGAAAAAGTTTCACATAATACCATTAAGAAAGACTATGTGCACATGTATGAAATGAAGAAGTAAAAATTGAAGTCATTATTGAAGAATGTTAGCAAAATTAGTGTGACAACAAATATGTGGAAGTCAACTAATCAAAAGATCAACTACATGATTCTCACAGGACACTTCATTGAATTTAATTGGAAATTGCAAAAATGTGTTCTTAGCTTTGTTCATCTACCTCATCCTCACTGTGGTGTTGAGATAGCTAACAATATTTAGAAGTGTTTGAAGGATTGCAATATTGAGAATAACATGAACACCATTTCAGGAGATAATACCTCAAATAATGATATGACAATTTGAATTTTGATAGACACCTTTTCAACAAATAAAAGTTACTTTGTGGAGGAAAGTTATTTCATGTGTGATGTTGAGCACTCATCTTAAACCTTATGGTTCAAGATGATCTTTCAAAAATTGACAATATTATCGAGGACATACATGATAATGTAACTTTCATCAATTAAAATGAAGCAAGATTTGTAGTGTTTTTCGAGATTATGTAACAATTGCAATTGCCTCATAGGAAGCTTGTTTTTGAATGCAAAACAAAGTGGAATTCTATTTATAAGATGTTGTCAGCAGCAATCAAATTCAAAGAGGTGTTTCCAAGATTCAAAGATCGAGAGTCACATGCTATAGTTGTCCAAGTAATAAAGACCGGTTAAATGTAGAAAAAGCTTGTAAAATTTTAGAAGTCTTCAATTCAATGTTGTGGAATAAGGGTAATATTTCACCCACCAAATTCACCTAATAAATTTATAGGTGAATAGAGAGCGAAAGATTATACTGTAAAACCAAACTATAGTTGATTCCCAGGAAAGATTGGAGGGGTCACAAGTGGTCCCATTTAAAACCCAATCTCCTTAGACAGAATCACCATAATGGTAATTTAACAGCACAATATATCACTACAACTATACCCTACAAAATAGCTATTGAAAATAAAGACAAAATAAGAATACTAAAATTTAACGAGGTTTGGCCAATTATGCCTACGTCCTTAGACACTACCAAAATTATATTTAACTAAGAAAAGGACTACAAAGTGAAATATTACAAAAGAGGGAGAAATATTGAAAATTACCGAAGAGATGAGTAGACAATTTTGGGATGATCAAACTAAAGGAATTAAAGGTCTATTTATATCAAAACAACCTCCCACCCTTTTAGTTTATTTCCGATGTGAGATAGTTTAAATGAGCCATTATTCAACAAATCTCTACCTTGGCGAATTTCAACATCTTTAATCTCTCCTCGAACAACTTTTGATAGTCTCTCCAAATTCAACATTAAACTTCAGCAATATTAATCAAGTCCAAACAAAGTTGGAACTTGACTGCAGTGACAACTTTTGTCATCAGCTATAACTGCAGATGCATGAGACACCATATCAACATAGTGACTAGACAATCCTGTCGTCTTCTTATAAGTCACCATATCAGCAAAGCGGCCAAACATTCTATGCACCCTCTCTGGCCTTCTAGATGTACTTGGTTCAAGTTGCTGAGGAAGTCCTTGAACTCCTTTTTCTTGAGAATCTTCTTCTACCGTAGGATGACTCTCAACACCTTTTTTTAACTGCTGGGATTACTATTCTCTGAAACTCCATCTGCTTGGGAGTATCATCTAACTGCTCAACATCCACATTTTTCAACATGGTAGATTCATCAAAAGTGACATCCCTGCTAAAAACTATTTTCTTTGTCTCTGGACACCATAAATGATAGCCTTTTATACCAGAGGTGATTCCCATGAACAATGCTTTATTTGCTCTTGGATTCAACTTTGACTCCTTAACATGGTATTATGCAGTGGAACCAAATACATGTAAAGAATCATAATTTGTAGCAGGATTTCCAAACAATTTCTCTAATAGCGTTATTCCGTCAATAGCAATAGATGGTAGGCGATTGATGAGGTGGCACGTATATGTTACAGCCTCAGCGTAAAATTCTTTACCCAATCTAGCATTGGATAACATACATCGAACTTTCTCTAGTAATGTTCGATTCATGCGTTCTGCCACACCATTTTGTTGTGGTGTAGATCTGACTGTGAAGTGTCTGACAATGCCTTCATTTTCACAAATTTTCTCAAATGGATCGCTTCTATATTCTCCACCATTGTTTGTGCGGAGACATTTGATTCTTTTGCCTATCTGAGTTTCCACCATCTTTTTCCATTTAAGGAAAACTCCTAACACTTCATCTTTTGTCTTCATCATGTACACTTATACTCTCTGAGAAAAATCATCAACAAAGGTCACATAATAGTGTTTCCCTCGCAAAGAACTAGTTTTGGAGGAACCCTAAATATCAGAGTGAACATAATCCATGATACCTTTAGTATTATGGATTGTTGTCCCAAATTTGACCCTTGTCTGCTTCCATTTGATGCAATGCTTACAAAAGTCCAATTTGCAAGTTTGCACTCCTTCCAATAATCCTTGCTTAGCAAG
>CATIWR010352591.1:0-14901 GCA_949677035.1 Omphalea diandra
ATATATATATATATATATATATATATATATATATATATATATATATATATATATATATATATATATATATATTAGTTAAAAAAAATATATTTTTTATATTATCATCAGGTCAATTGGGTTGAATTGCAGGTGAACCTATTCAAATCAATTTTAAACCAATTTGTTTGGTTGACCTTAACTTGATTTAATTCAAAAATTTCTGAATTATTTCGAATTTATTTAAATTTAATCGGACTTGGATCACTTTTTTTCGATGAGTTTGAATCAAATTTCTTGTCGAGTTAGAAATTGTCACCTCTACATCAACCTATGACAATGATTTTAGCATATTTGGCAATTGTATTTAGTCCAGCTATAAGCCTACCATATGGTAGTTGCTACATGCTGAATTACTGTGCTTGCTATTGCTTTATCAAGTTAGCAAGTTGGATTCTGTTAATTTCAGATCTCTTTCGATTTAACTTGAATTAAATTTTTTTAGAATGCAATCGAGTCAAGCAGGTTAGTATTTTTAGCACTAGCATTGCATGTAAAATTATTTATATAACCGGATTAATAATAAATAAAAAATATTATCGAAAATTTAATATGTTTTTATTAAAAAAATAACATAGCCAAATAAAATAATTAACAAATATATATATATATATATATATATATATATATATATATATATAGTCAATAGAGTACACATGTGCTTTTTTTTTTTTTTTATGCAACTACGCATGTGCATTTATTGATCTAAATAAGCTATATTCCTAGTGTAATTGAAATTACAAAAAAATCTAAATAATCAAATTAAATTTCTTCTAATCTAAGTGAAATTCAAAATCTAACTATTTATCAATAAAAGGAAAATTCTAAGTAATTTAATTAAAAATTCCACCAGTATTTAGAGTTACATATATTATATAGAGATAACTAAAAAAAAAAAAAACCATATGGGCTACTTTTAGAAATATTATGCCACATAAATAACAAATAATCATTACTTAAATTTATAACAATCAAATACCATGAAAAAAGAAAGTGATACCAATAAGTCATTTATCCTAAACTCCAAATTATAACAACATTATTCAGAATAAATATAACGTTTATGAAATATTTTTTACCTTTAAATTTTAGTTCGAAATATGCCCATTTTATAATAAGATTAAATAAAGTCTAATCAGTCCATTTTTTACATGTGGTTTTCATGTTTCCTTTTTTTTTAAAAAAAAAATGGTATAATTCCTGTTTTTCCAATCAATGGAATTCATCCTTTAGATTTTATTTTAGCAAAATTTCCCTATTTTAATACTTTTATTATATTAAATATTTGTTATTTTTCTGATAATAATAACAACAAAACTTAATAAGACAGTATATTGATAAGAATAATTTCATACATAATAACAAATTCTAATTTTTTTAAGGATTTGAAAGATGTCCTAGTTTTCACAAAGAAATAAAAACAAAGTAACATCAAATGGACTTTCGTATCATCGTTAAACTAATCACTATTGTTGATTCAAAACTACCCATCTATTTATTAAAGGAATGCTAATACATGAGCATTAGAGTAAGATTCAACAATTTTAAACTAAAAGCCCAATTAAAAGAAAAAAAAATTTACGTTATCATTTATGTCATTAATTCATATATTAGGACTACATTTTTTAAATAAAAAATTAATTAATATTTTAATTTTGTGGTAAAGTGAAATTATTTAAAATAATAATTAATGTAAAATCTCCTATATATATTATAATATAATAGAATAAATATATATGAATTAATGCTTATGAGTAATATAAATTTTTGTTTATCACCTAAAACACATACATTGCACAGTGACTCGTGATTTTTTTATTTAAAATTCTTAATAATTCATAACTATTAAATATAAAATAATAAATCGTAAAACTTAGTAGAAATTCATTGAATTTCAATCTTATGTTGTAAATTACTTTCACATGATATTTTGCTCCTCGCACCATTATAAATTATCAGATTTGCAGTTCAGATGTATCCCAATAAAATGTTACAATTTAAATTCAGTAATTATAACTTATACCATGTAGATGTTTATATATTATTTAAAATATTTAATAAGGAAATATATATTAAAAACAAAACTATTAAGATGTACTAATCCAAAGCGAAAAAGAAAATAATTGAAAGAATACGATCTTTACCTAATTTTTTTTAAAAAAGTTGTCCTAGAAATTATTGTGTGTACCCCAATTTCGAGTCAAGATGCAACACCTTGCCAACATAGTTCAACCCCACCTCATCTAATTTCATTACTTCGGTAATGTTTAAGCTCTAATGATGCAGCCACTTATCCTAATTATGATAAATAGCTTCAAAAAAGATAACTGATCATAACATATAATATATTAGAATTGTTGTACAATTAGGACTGTAAAGGATAGCAATAGAATTTGCTTTTTTCTTTTTTTTTTACCCCTCAATTATTTTAAATTGTGTTTAAATTAATTTTTAAATTAAAAATATTTTACTCTATTCAAAAGTTTTACTCTCTATTCCTTGTATACAATGATTTTTAGACTGAACCGACTAGCCAGACAAATAAAAATAGAATAAAAAATAAATAAAAAATAAGTTTGATTTGGTTCAAATTAGTTTTCAATATTATTTTTATATTTTTAATTATTATAAATATATTTATATATTATCAAAAATTTTTTATGATTTTTTAAAGTTATTTTTATAATATCTTTTAAATTTTATTTATTAATAAATCAATTGAACTCGACCGATCAGATCGATTGAATCGATCAAACTGTGAATTAGCCAGCTGATTGGTTTAACCAATCTAATTTAAAAAACATATATATATATATATATATATCATCATTTATTATTAATTTTAAAAACATCACTTATTCTTAACTTTTTTCAGTGATATTATCTTAACTAATTATTCTGTTAATTAATACCAATCTTGGGCCACTCCATGTTCAGTTAAATTAAGTTTTCTTCCCTAGTGATTCCATGTTGGGTGGTTGGGAGAAAAGAGCTTTAACATATTTATTCATGTATGTTCACAGAAGTTAGTATTATTATTTATTCAATTAACTATTTATTTTCATGTGAATGAAGAAAAAACATCCATTTACAAGTATAGAAGATAGGTGCTTAGTCTTTGTTTAACAAAAACAATGAAATTAGTAAACATGGTTGCTGCCCTCAGGATTCCCCAAATTAATTGTCAAATAATTAATTGGTTAATTATAAAGGTAGTGATTAAATTAAGTGATGTTAATATAGCTTGAATTTTAAGTCCCCAAATGTTGCGACCTAAGACACCACTGGTTGGAGGACCTTGAAATCTACCAAATGTGCTATTCCTCCATATGTTTCCAATGAAGCCGCAATTTTTTATCCAATTACTGTTGATTTGATTGGATTTGCGGTGGTCTACCGAATTAATAATTAATCTGATTTGAATTATTTAAAATATTTCAAAATTAAAATAATATTTTTTGTTTTTAAAATTAAAATTATAGTTAATTTAATTCAAAATTTGAAAATAATTAAAATTTTCTTTTTGCATCTGATTCAATAATTCAACCTATATATATCCCTAATTGTAATTCTCAATTCCGTATGTTATATGCCAAGGAAATGGATATCCCAATTAAAAAAAAAAGTCAAATCTTAATACTGAATCATCTACAATTAAAATTAGTTAAGTGTAGATGTAAATATTCTATTATGTTTATTTATTATATAAGACTTAAATGATAAAAACAATTCTTTTTTTTCGGTTTTATAATTGTATTCAAACTTTATATAAACTAATAAAAATCATGTCAATTGCATCTATATTTAAAATTTAAATAAATGACTAATATTATTTGCTAGCATGACTGTTATATGATTATAATATATATTAGAAAAATATTTAGCATGACTGTTATATGATTATAATATATATTAGAAAAATATTTGTAGCCTCCAAAATCAACTGAAATTTTTTTAAAAAGAAAATAATTTATTTTTTAAAAATTATTTTAGTTTTATTACCAATTTAAAGAGTAAATTTTCATTGAGTTGATTATGAGTTTCATAACTAAAAAGTATTTTTTTAAAAAATAAAAGTGACAACCATTTTAGTAATTAATATAAACTTATCACTTTTAATTTGGATCTTAGATACAATTAACACATTCTTAATCAATTTGGATACCATCTATTTATAAAAATTTAAGTACAATTATGAAAATATGAAAAAATTTGATTTTTTTTTTATCATTATATCTTTTTTTAAAAAAGATAAGAGTTTAGATTTCTTTTTAAAAAATCTGATTTATTAATTTATATCATTTGTATTTTAGCTTATGATGGAAAGCCTTTCATTTAAAAGAGAAAATTCAAGAGGTACTAAGGCTAGAGTCTGCATTTGAAAATTTTGATTAGATTTTATCTGAAATTGAAGGAGATTGGAAATGATTCAATTGTATAAATTAATCTGAATGGACTTGATCTTGTTTCAATTTGCAAATTAATCTAATTTAAATTATTAAAATATTTAAAATTATTTAAAAATTAACATACTATTTTATTTAAAATTAAAATAATGAAAGATCGAAAATGATTTAAAACTTTTTTATATATTTATTTGATAACTTGATATGATTTGCTTGCAATTTGACGTAATTCTATCTGAATCTTATTTGAAAAAAGACAAACTAAATTAACTTGACTCGAAAATGATCAATCTAAAATCGATCAATTCAAAATCATCTGACCTGATCCGCTTTACACGTTTGACTAGAGTGTAACTTCTTTTATAGAAAGAAAACTTGGGACTTAGAAGGGTAGGTCCTCAACTGTAAATTCACCATTTCCTTTTTATTTTCAAAACTCAATATTGTTTGACAGATTGAAGGGCATTTGAGAAATAAATAAAGCTTTGATAAAATATAAGTAAAAGTTTTAAAAAATACCTTATTATTTTTTCATTAGACTATGAGATTTACTATATATGATTTTAATATTGTATAAATGTCTTCATTAATTACATAAATGATAACTATTATTATATTGTTAACTCTAGTGATGTATTATGCTGATGTGGATGATTTAATTATGTTTCAATGTCAAAAAGTAGGATTAGCTCTTCTCTAGCTGTATAATTATTTATTTAATTTGCTCTTTTTGAAAAATGAATATAGATTTTTCCCGAAGAAAAAAAAAAAAGAGAATACAGATATTTAGTTGGAAAGGAAAAAAAAAAAGAGATTTACTATTGGTAAAAACCAAATTTGTTTACATGAAAAGATATTTAAATTCACACATTTTGAAGGAGATAGATGCTAGTCCGCATATGACCTTAATCCTGGAGATCCAATAGCTACTGGACTGGGATTGAGAAGTTGTTGTTAAGCATGCATATCGTGAAGCTAACTTTACCACTGATTTTGTGGTTTACATGCTATGTGATAACCATAAAACAGGACGACCGAAACCATAACACAGGACGGCCGAACGAATATAGCAAGTAGACCACGATGAACGAACATCGGACGCTTAGTACAGAAAGATGAATACCACCAGCACCAAAAGCGGACGAGCGACAACAGCAAGTTGTCAACGACTACCTCATTATTGCAAGTTGTAATGTAAGATCCTAGCATTAATGGTGTGAGTTATTAGTGTAGCAGTTACAGTAGAATCTTGTATAAATAGGAGTGTCACTATACAAAGAGGGTCACCTGACATTCACATTATCTGTCCCTACTTGATTCTAGACGCTGCTGACATAATCTCTGCATAAATATCATTTTGATGCGGTGAGAATAGACCAAGCTTCCTTTGCTGTCCTTGCTACCATATTTTAAGTTGCACACTCTATGGATTCTTCAAACTGGAGTCTGGGGCTACCTTATATGAATACCGCGCCACCTTTGGAGCAATAGCCTTAGACACACCTAGCGCCGGTTATCACAGCGACTGTCCCAAGTAGCTCGAGACTTCCCAGGCCCACAGTGCACTATAGAGCCTATACCAATGCGGCGAGGGCCTTTAGTTCCCATCTAGGCCTTGAACCTCCCCAGATCCCGCCTTACATTTCTACCATGCTAGATGAATTTAGGACATCAATACTACGTGAATTTCATAATGTCATTTCTTCTTTTGGATGCAAGACAACAGACACATAAGAATCCAGGGGCTAATGGCGAGGCTGCCCCCCCAGACCGAGTGGAGCATTCTATAGGCAAGACATGAAGCACAGATAGTGGAGAACACCTCGACAGGCAACGTACAGATGGGTTAACAGGCTCTTTCGACGAGGGACGAGCTAACCAAATATGTCAATGATTCGGTTACCAAAATACAACATAAGGACCCAAGTTACACCGACTTCAGAGTTATTTACAAAAGTCCACTTAGTCTAGAGATCATTAACCAGCCTATGCCCCCAAACTGGAAAACTCCTTCACTGGAATCATATTGGGGCAAACCTAACCGCAAAACACACCTTTCCACTATTTGAGATATAATGCATTTGCAAACCCTTTCGAATGTTGTGCTGCGCAAAGTCTTCCCAATAACTTTACATGGCGTTGCACAGGAATGGTATATGAGCTTGCAAGAAAGATCCATCTCCAATTTCCAGAAGATGGCAGCACAATTTTGAGGCAGGTCTGTAACTTATATTAGGGTGAAGAAAACCTCTACTGAATTGAAGAAAATTTATCGCATGGAGGATGAGACCCCAAAGGAGTGCGTGGAGCGATTCAACGAGACAGTTATCCAAATTGATAACCTCAACTTCAAGATTGCTATTGATGCCATGAAGTGACAGAAAAAAATAAAATCAATGTGTGAAATCCTATTAAGGTATCAATCACACACTGTGCAAATAGGATTACTCTTTTTAATGACTTAGAATGACTAAAGTGATCAATCTCAATCCTATTTATAGAAGTTGAATGGGTATCAAACACACCTATTCATAGAGTTGTGTCGTTAGATGAATAGGTATCAAACCTCTTCATTACAAACACAACTTATTGAAATGCAGTGTGTGAACCATCATACACTTCCATTATTAATTAATTATAATGTTAATTAAATATTCCAACATCTCCCACTTAATAAACATATAATTGATATGATGAATTTTTATTTTCATATCTTATTATGTGCACAAATCTTTTATACTCCCACTTTATAAAACATTTTCAATGTTTTCAATTCATTATTCTTAAATGAATGGCACCAATCCTGACAAAGATCTTATAGAGTTCACACCCTTAAAAACCAGATGGCGACTTTAGCCGAACATTATAGTCTTTCTAAAAAATAATGTTTGACAACTTTTGATATACCTTATCATATTATATTACCTAATATCATCATTTAGAAGATATTTTTAATGGACTTCATATTCACATAAACCGCAATATAATTTCCTGGTATCTTTTATCAATTTGACAATCTCTTTCTTTATATTTTAATGTCACCTCTGTTAACATTTATTTGATTTTAAGCATGTCCAAAATATCTAAATTGATGCTCTCATGTAAACTAAAACACTTAGGTGCTCTCATGTAAGCTAAAACACTTAGGTGATTTTTAATCCCATTTTAGTTACATGTTCTCTAGATCGTTTTAAAGATATTCCTTTGGTCAATGAATCTGCTACCATTTCTTTTAAAGGTATGTAACTAACCATAACTTCACCAATTTTCTACTATATCTTGAATATAATGGTATTTAATATCAATATATTTTCCTTTGAGTTAATAGCTCCACTTTTAATTAGTGAGATAGCAAATTCATTATCACAAGACATATTGATTGGCTTATCTAGAATTTCAGGTTTTAAACTATTTATAAATTGCTTTATTGTTGTGCTACATGCTACATATTCAGATTCCATCATATATTTTACAACACAACTTTGTTTTTTACTGAGCCAAGAGATAACAGTACCACCAAATAAAAATACACAAGCACTAGTTGATTTTCTATCATCTAAATCTCCATCAAATCAGTGTCACTCTATCCTATAACTTTTAAATCATCTAATCCAAAGCATAATTTCATTCTCTTAGTGCCTTGTAAATATCTAAAGATTCTTTTTACAGCTTGCCATTGTACTTTTCCTATATTAGATTGGTAATGACTTCCTAAACCTACTGCATGACATATGTCAGGTCTAGTGCTAGTCATTGCATGCATAAGACTACCTATAGTTTAAGCATATGGTATGTTTCTTATTTCTTGTTTTTCTTCTTTGGTTTGAGGATTCATAGTTTTACTTAAAACATGAGTTTTGCAAATAGATGTGCTAATCGATTTGCAATTATCCACATTAAATCGTTTTAACACTTTCTCCAAATAATTTTCTTGATTCAAATACAATAACCTTAAATTTCTATCTTTTGTTATTTTTATTCCAAGAATGTAATTGACATTATCCATATCTTTCATTTCAAATTTAGAATTAAGACTTGTTTTTACTTTATTTAACATTATTGAACAATTACTAGCTAACAATATATCATCCACATATAAATGACAATATTGTTAACTTATCAATGTCTTTTCAGAAATAAACCCAATGATCTAAAGGACTCATTTCAAATCCAATTTCTAAAATTGCTTGAAGGAATTTCAAGTACCATTGTCTTAAGGACTATTTTAAACCATATAGGGATTTCTTTAGCCTATATACCTTGTCCTATAGCCCTTCAACTGTAAAATCCTTCTAGTTGTTCAATATAGATATCTTGTTTTAAATCCACATTTTAAAAAGTTGTTTTAACATCTAATTGATGTAATTCAAAATCTAATTTAGCTGTTATAGGTAAAATAATTCTCACTGATGTAAATTTTGTTACAGGAGAACATACGACTACATAGTCTATTTTAGGTTGTTGTGTATAACCTTTTTTGCTACTAAGCTAGCTTTATATTTATCAAGAGTGCATTTGCTAAAAATTTGCTTTTGAGAGCCCATTTATATCCAATTGTTGTTCTATCTTTTGGTAACTCAACAAGTTCCGAAACTTTATTTTTATTTATAGAATTTAATTCATCCTTCACTACTTCAAGCCATTATTCCGAATCCTTTTTATTAATTGCCTCATAGTAACTTTTAGGATCATCTTCTTCTTGAATTGAGGTTGTATTCAATACATAATGATCCTTTAATTTACTAAATGAAACTATTTACCTTTTACTTTTATTATTTAACTCATCCATGTCAAATAAATTTCTTTACTGCCACTATTTAATAAATCATCATGATTTAAATCTGTCTCATGATTTATCCTCTCAAAGTTCATATTTTGTTCTAATGATATTATATTTTCATTTTCTTATAATAGCCTTATTTGTTTAATTGGAGTACCTAAATTGTTATTTTCTATAAAAAAAAATGTCACTACTTTCAATTAGACCTCTTTGAGAATGATAAAAATCTATATCCAGTTTCATTTTCCACATATCCAATAAATTGACATTCCCATGTTTTATTTTCTAATTTATTTCTTAAAGGTTTTAGTTTAAGTACATGAGCTTTGCAACCCAAATTCTAAGATTTGATAAGTCGGATTTTCTTCTTGTCCAATATTCAAAAGGTGTTAAGGATTTAGCTTTTGTTTTTATTCTATTAAGCAAATATGTAGCAGTTGATAAAGCTTCTCCTTAAAAAATGAGAGGTAAATTAGTATATGTCATCATGCTCCTTGTCATATCTAATAATGTTTTATTCCTTCTTTCATAAATCCCATTTTGTTGTGGAGTATAAGGCATAGTGTATAAATGCTTTATTCCATTATGCTTACAAAAGATATCAAAAGCTTCATATTCTCCATCTGTATAATTATTCAAAGCTTTAATGGTTCTACCTAATTGAGTTTCTACTTCTTTTTTTATATTCAATAAATTTCTCAATTGCTTTCTATTTATGTTTTATTAAATAAATGTATCCATATATAGAATAATCATCAATAAATATAATAAAATATTGCATTCCCCTGTGTGTTTGAGTTTTAAATGGTCCACATATATCAAAATATATAATTTATAGTATCAGAAGATTTCCAATGTTTTTTAAATGATTTTCTCACCATTTTTCCTTTGATGGAAGATTCACATATCTCAAAATTTTCTAATTTTATTTGAGGTAATAATTTTGCATTGCTCATTCTTTACATTTTATATTTGTTAATGTGTCCCATTCTTAAATGCCATAAAATAAAAAATATCTAGGTTCAAAGAGACATGGGAGTAATCAGAAATAGATATTTTATTATTAGTTTGAAGCAAATACATATTGTGTACTTTGACACCCTTTATAGATGCACAACCTTTATTTATATAGACAGTGCTAGACTTAAATTTTATTTCACATCCCTTATCATCTAATGTAAATACTAATATTAGATTTCTACAAATAGTAGGTACATATAGAACATTATGAAGAATTATACAATTTTCCATTACTTATGATTTTACAATTTCCTTCTCCTAATACATCACTATAAATATTGTTTCCCATGTATACTTTGTGCTTACTAGTTGATTTTTACTTAAAGGTAACAGATCCATCTCTTGATTCTGATACATGTCGAATAGCTCCTGAATCAATCCACCATGAATTTGATAAAGATTCCATTATCATAACTTTAGATACAGTCATAGAAATTGCATTTAAATTTTTAATTCTTTTTCTTGTTACGACAATGGACGCGCTTATGTTCTTTAATTCCACAATTAAAACATGTTCTAATAAATTCTAGTTTATTTTCTTTCTTATGCCATTTCTTTTTAAATTTCTTAAAACATTTCTTTTTATTAAAAAATTGTGATGACTAAGTGACAAGAATATTTTTGACCATAGTACTTGTATTTCTTCTTTTCATTCTCTTCTCTTCTAATACCAAAAGTGTTGGAAGAGTATCCATAGATACTTCTTTTACACCATGAGTTAATGTAGTAATTACATGATCCTAAGAATTTGAAAGACTATTCAATACTGTAGTAAATTGCATTTTATCACTTACAGCATGTCCAACATTAAACAATTCTTTTGCAATAAGCTCCATTTGATGTACACATTCACCAACACTACTTCCTTCTTTCATTTTACTATTTGTGTATTTATTAAGAAGTAATTGAATATGTGCATCGGAAATTGGACCATATTTTTTATTTAAAGCATCTAATATTTCCTTGGCTATTACATAATCCTCACAAAGAAAAATTCCATCATTGTCCATGGACATAAAAATGGATGTTCTAGCCATAGAATTGTCTTTCCATCTTTTTTTTATTAATTTGCTAGTATTTTCATCTTCATTTTCTTTTTTCTTGTGGTCTAGGCAAATCAATGACATGATATATCTTTTCATGAATAAGTAATTAAGTAATATGTCTTCCATGAAAGATAGTTATTACCATTTAATTTGTCAAACTTAGATATATCAAGACTTGGTTTTGCCATTTTATTTTATCCTAATTATTATTATTATTATATTATTTATTTTTATTATTATTATTATTATTATTATTATAATAACAACAACAACTTCACAAGAAAATAAAATAGAAATAAATATTTATGAACTAAATATTTATTTCTAATAAAAAATGAATTATGTGGATTACATAAAAAAATAGCAACAATAATATTACAAACACAACTAAGCCACTTATCTAATTGTGGCTTTTAAACAAACAATAATAAACAAAATAATAATAAACACTAACATACATAAACTAAATTAATATTTAGAATATGATTTTTTTTTAATTTTTAAATGAAGTCCTCCTTGAAGATTCTTCCTCATATATTTTTCTTGGATAATTTTTGAACTTCTTAGGTAGTGGAAAACGTTAGTCAAATTGCCTTAAATGGTGGTCAACTCTATCAAGTGCACAATCAAAGCGATCAATGGTTCTCCTTATTTCCGTTGATAGATCAATGGATGAGCAATTGGATGTACACATAGATGAACCACACTAAATTTGCTCTTCCTTGTTTTCTTCAAACTTTTTTTTTACGGTTGAATTACTTGGCTCCACTTCCTTTGGCTCAAAAGGAGAATAAATATATTTGGCCTGGCTCGCTTGGTTGGAACAATTTTGGAAATTTTGATTTTGCAAATTTTAGGGTAAAAAATCAGATTTTGGATTATTATTCACTTCTTTTCCAATGCCTAATTTCTTAATATTTGATGATGATAATAATTCCTTGAAAACTCACCTTTTTGGGTAGAATTAACTTCAAACTCCTTAGAATTCTCTTTTTCTTCACTTGGAACTCTCTATAGAAGAATTAGAAATTTTAATGACATTATTTATAGGAATATTATTTCTTTCAATTTTCAAAGATCAAATTCAGTATTGGGAAATTTTTTGAAATAACTTTTCCAATAATCTTCTTCTTCCAAGAATTTCTTTCTTAAAATTGCAACTTGTTCAAGAAAAGGAACATAGCCGATAGAAATATTTCTTGGAGGAAACTTTGGATTGGTTTGAAGAAGAATAGTATTATAATAAGTTAAAGCAACACAAAGTCTAAAACATGTCTATGAATGGTTTTGTTAATTAATGTTAATAAAGGACCGTAGAAAAAATCAAGGTGAGGGTTGGATGAATGATGGGGAGAGGAAGGAGGAGGAGATGGTGAGTAGGAGAAGGAAAAGGAAGAGAATTATTTGAATATGTAGAGAATACCATTTGCACAATCCCACTTCTGACACCATTGAAAGAAAAAAATAAAATGGATGTATGGTATCCTGTTAGGGTATTGATCACATGTGCAATTAGGATTACTCTTTTTAATGAATTAGAATGACTAAAGTGATCAATCTCAATCTTATTTATAGAAGTTGTATGGGTATCAAACACACTCATTCATAGAGTTATGTCCTAAGTTGAATAGGTATCAAGCACACCCAATCATAGAGTTGTGTCCTTAGTTGAATAGGTATCAAACCTCTTCATTGCAGACAACTTATTAAAACACAGTGTGGGAATGATCACACACTTTCATTATTAATTAATTATATTGTTAATTAAATATTCCAACATGAAGTGCTGCTGCATGTCTGGCAAGATGTTTGAGTCCCTACACTTAAATAAACCTAACACATATAAAGAGTTGATTGATAGAACAGAGATGTACATGATGTTGGATGAAGAGTGGAAGATACAATGCTTGGGATCCATGTTACACCGCCTGGCTAAGATACGTCAAGAAAAGAAGTCGTTTGAAGCCAGAAGCGAGCGAGGCCGACCATATCCCTGTAAGAATTTATTCAGGATCTAGTACATGAATTTAGAATATCATTAATAATAGCAGAATCAAAATTGTGTACCTGTTTGTGCAGTAGATCTGAAAGCAGAAAAAGTTGCGTACCTCTTTATGTATTGGATCTTAAATTATTCCGCGCTATTATTCCGATCACTGAAAATAAAACACTCGGATAACAGATCAGAAGAGTTGAAAAAGAGAGCTAAGTCTTTCTCTCCTTGACCTTCTCACAAGACGACTACAATGAGTGTAGCAACTAGGGTTGTCAATCATCATGAAGACAGGAGAGGGGACCTAGCCTATTTATAATAATTTTAACAGGCCCACCCATCACAGGTCTATGTTAAAATAGGCCTACACTGACCGTCTTCTATATCGACCCACAATAGGTGTCACAAGCCCATAACTCAATCCCATAACTCAATTGATCACATTTTAATTGGGCTTACCCACAATCAATAAATTATATTATTCAGTTTGTTTTAATAAATAATTAAAACCAACCCATAATTAATATTAGCCCACATAAAAAAATTCTAACATTCTCCCACTTGGGCAATATTAATTTTGACATTTTCATGTTTTAAGAAAGAAAACATTTTTGAAAACGACTCTCGGACTGAATACTTTAAACTCAAGTGTGGCCACACAATTTTTAGAAAACATATAGTTTATTAATAAAGTGACACCTCAAACACAATCATGTCCACATTAAATTATCAATATCAGATCATGGCAGTAGTTATGCCCCTTATTGACATAGTACCAATCCATAGTCACAAATATTGACAACTTAACCAACCTGGATTCCGATATGGCAGTGTAGCAAGAAAATAGCACCCCATGTGATCAATACGCTATTTTCTTGTTAGTCCTCCAAACATTTCTCTTTCCCACATGCTCAAACGAGCAAGAGAAATTCACAAGGCTTCACAATAAGTTTGTTATTTCCATTTGAAAATACACACACAATGCCTTAGCCTATCACAAGGCTTCACAATAAGGCTTTTATTTCCATTTGAAAATATAATCACAATGCCTTAGCCTTTGTTTCTAGAAACACAATTGGAAACCAGCCCTGCTTAAGATAATCACATCATTCTTAAGCATATTAACCACAACTCATAGCATGCTATATATATATATATATATATATATATATATATATATATATATATATAAAATATTGAGCACAAACGCAAAACAATCAACTACAAATCACTCAACCCACATAAATAAATATAAATAAGCAATGTGGTATAATTATTGAACGTTCAATTACAAGCACAAGAAACTCCCACTAACCTAACACATCAAAAGACTCCACAACACTCATATCACAAACATGGTTCTTAAAAACTATGGGTCTGAGTCCTTTAGTTAGGGGATCAGCTAACATTAAATCAGTACTAATATACTGAATCTCAATGTCTCCTTTCTTTACTAAGTCTCTAATTGTGAGATATTTAATCTTCATATGCTTAGAACCACTCGAACTTTTATTGTTCTTAGAGAAGAACACAACAACATTATTATCACAATAGATACGAAGTGGCCTAGCAATAGAATCAACCACAAGCAACCCAGAAATAAAATTCTTTAACCATATA
>CATIWR010352593.1:0-27294 GCA_949677035.1 Omphalea diandra
AAGATGAAGAAAATGAGTAGCAAAGATTGAGAGCTTTTATCACTTGTAATAAATTCCTTAGCAACCTTCTTCATGGTTGTTTGGTGGAGTATTTATAGCCAAACTTCACCAAAGAGACATTGTAGATCAAGGCTCATCAAATCTTTGAGACATGCTTGACAGATTTTGCATTTAATGGTTGTCAGGATCAAATCGTGGTCGCTACTGCCTTTCACGGTCGTGAAATCCAAATTCTTCAAGGGAAACCCCGTTTGTGTCTAACGGCTAGTCCACGTGGCAGCTTCTTATTAGTTCACCAGAAAAATATAGTCGTTGTCTTTTACCTACTTTCAGAAGTCGTGATCGCGAGCTTTCTTGCACAGGCCGCGACATAGGACGCAAATCCATCTGCCAAAGTAATTAACTTTCTTCCACAGGGTTCGCAGTCGCTACCAATAATCTTGATAGAGAACTAAGAAGGATTGTCATAGCTCTCTTGTTTCTTCCATCGGATCTCCTATAAGCTTCCACCCATTCTTCTTTTGAGATTAATTTTTCGTTTTCATCCACCACCTTAGGAGGTGGCTTCCATTCTTTAGCTATGATGTCCCAAAGATCCACAACATCATTGTCCAAGTAAATTTTCATTCTATACTTCTAATAAGTATAGTCAGATCCATTAAAATATGGTTTGAGATGAGTGTGGATTCCTTCTTGTGCCATGATCTTTTTCTCATGCAATTAAGCTTTGACATGAGATAAAGCTCTGATACCACTTGTTGGCCCTAATGCATTAAAAAGGGGGATTGAATTGACAAGAGATTAAAAATTTTGGAGGAAAAGTGAGGGGTTTAGAGAATTAAGAAAAGTTAGAGAGAAAGAACACAAGGTATTTATAGTGGTTCAGGTGTTAACAAACCCTATGTCCACTCCATAATTTTTCACAATTGGGTATTTCACTCAACTTAAAATGGTGTTTCCAAGCTCACACCAAACTTATACAATGTGTTTTATGGCTCACACACAACCCTTACAATTAGTGTTTCTAGGTTCACATAAAACCTCACTCAAGTGTTTTAGACAGACTCACACTTGAACCTATTACAAGAGTTTTGGTAGCTAGGCTAACTCTCAACCTAATTATAAAGGTGTTTAATGCTTATACCAAATAATCAAGAACTCACAATCAAAGAATAAGAAGTTATGAAGCAAATTTGCAAGAATTTGATTACAATAAATAAAATTCTCTTACATTCATGTATGTTTGGTGGAGTATTTATAGGTAATAACCACCAAAGGGACATTACTCACAACTATGCCTAAATCTCTAAGGTAAACTAGGCAGATTTTGCATTAAATGTCTGTCAGACTGAAGTCGTGGTCATAACTGGCATTTCACAATCATGATTTTCCAATTTGCACTAGAAAGACCGAAATCACAGTAGAGAACCCCCTTTTATGTCTAATGGCTAATCCACATGTCCTTCTGCCATTGGTGGTCTAAGAAATATAGTCATTATGTTTGACTAACTAACTAAAAGTTACGGTCGTGCTTGATATCATTTTTTGGTGCAACATAGACTGTGAATTCTTTTGTTTAGTGAGTAAAAAACACTTTCTTGGGTCATGGTCACGACAAATGCTTCGCCCTCGTGAATTTTGATATTCCAACGGTTACCTTAAACACTTGGCGTGATCTGGTTACAGATTTGGTTCCCTCCTTTTAGCTATGAAATTCGCGATTGAGATTTTAGATGCGAACATCACCACGAATCTCTCTATAAGTCATTCAAGTTTCCCTTGGTTAGATCGCGGCTGCGATTTCATCCACGAATTCTTCTGTCCTAACTTCATCCATCCTTGTTGCAAGGTCATGATCGCAAATTAAAGGATCCAGATCGCTAATTTGGATGTCTTACTTAAAGTTAGAGATTTAGATTTTCATCCAACTTTCAATGAAAGATTATCTTATAAACGGCAAAAACAACACTTAAACAAGACATTAGAACCTATCAATCTTCATTGTCAAGATCAAAAGAGGCCTTTGACTTAGGTTTGACGAACCTAGTCCAACATTCCCTTTATCCCACTTCATCCTAACAAAATATAATTATACATTTCCTTTAGTATAATGATTTCTATGGAGTTGTTCAAATACTAGCATATTATTATAAGCAATTTCCATTAAAGGAAAATGTTTGTCCTAGCTTCATTTGAACTCCATCATATATGTCTTAAGCATGTCTTGTAGGGTATGAATGTTTTGTGTTAATTGCACATTTATCTATGGGTGAAAGGAAGTACTAAACTTCACCATAGTTTTTTGCAAATTAGGTCAAAATTTAGATGTAGATCATAGGTCTCTATCTGAAATAGTAGAAATTGGAGTACTATGAAGTCTTATAATTTCTTTTACATATGTTTTAGTAAGCTTATCTAAAGAATAATCTATCCGACTTGGTAGAAAATGGATGAACTTGATCATTCTATCCACTACTACCTATGTAGAATCATGTCCTACTTAAGTTTGAGGCAACCTAGATACAAAGTCTATAATGATATGCTTCTAGTACCAATTAGGAATAAGAAGTGATTTGAGTGTACTAAAAGGGCATTGATGCTCTACCTTAACCTGCTAACATACTAAGCACTTTACCACAAAATTTACTATCTCCTTCTTCAAACTCTACCAGTAATAATTCTTCTTAAGGGTTTTATATATCTTAATGCTTCTTGGATGCATAAAGTCTGCAAAACAATGTGTTTCCTATCTCCCTTTTTAAATTATCAACATCAAGAACACAAAGTATATTTCTGAACATCAAAGTCCCATCATGTCTAAGCGAAAAATTCATAAAAGTAATATTTTTCACCTCACAGATAATCTTACCCAACTACATATCTTATACCTAAGCTTCATATACACTATCCACTAATATAAGTCTTGATGCGGGTTTCATGATCAGTCTTAAATTCTCCGATCGAGTTAATCTAGCTCCTATTTAGAATGGCACAAAGAGTGATGACAGTGGTTGAAATTAGAGCATCAAGGGCTCACAACTTATGGAGTAGTACATTAGTAAAACTCTTTAAAATGAAGAACTTGTTGATCATCAGGGGACCGAAAGGTTCACAGTCATATATTGGTACAATCCAAAAGAAAGAAATGAAGTCATCACTTGGTATGACTGGGACTAATTAATATAATTTTATCATCATCTTCAAAGATGAGTTGGATATTCCTTAGTGAAGGTGTTAGGCACCTCAAGTTGCCCAAACATTCGTCCAACCTCCTAATAAGAAAACTAAAGATAATGGAAGAGTTGTAGCTCAACTTGAGTATGAAAGTGTTATTGGTAGTCTAATTGTATGCTACATAATACACTAGACCTAATATTGCATTTGTTGTTAGTAAACTAAGTAGGTTTACTAGCAAGCTAACTGTTGAACATTGGAAAGCCATTAATAAGGTTGTTGGTTATCTTAAGAAACCTAAAGATCTTGGCTTACACTATTCTAAATTTCCTGCTATTTTTGAAGGATATATCGATGCAAGTTGGATATAAAGTTTGGGAGATAGTAAATCCATTACAAGTTAGGTGTTTTTTTTTTTAAAGGAGGTGAAATATCTTGGAAATCCAAGAAACAAATTCTTATAATCCACTCAACCATAGAGTCACAATTTGTTGTTTTAGCAGAAACTAGAAAAGAAGTTGAATGGTTGAGGGACATTCTTTTGGAAATTTCATTGACTTCAAAAAATGTAAATTCAACTTATATTCTTTGTATAGTGAAGCTACATTAACTCGAGCATATAGTGACATATATAATGGAAATTCTAGATACATAAGTCTTAGACATGATATGTGAGAAAGTTAATCAAAGTTGGAATAATTTCTCTCACATTTGTGAAGTTGAATAGAAATTTAGTCTATCCATTCACTGAATCACTTACAGGAGATTTAGTGAAATCGACTTCAAATATGTTAGGTTTAAAACTCCTTCATTAATCCACTAATGATGGCAACCTTGTTTAATGTGTACAAAATATAGCATTTAGGTTCAAAGAGTAAGAAGTCATTGATAAGTGAATGTTACAGTACTTGAAATCGGTCTGACATAAGATAAGTACTTGTTGTCACATGGTGGAGTATTGAGTACCTAAATTTTAATTGGGTAAATAGGTGAATATGAATTAAATAAGAATAAATGAGTTTGTGTATCCATATAAAATATTAAATGGATTATAAATGAATAAAATGGTTATTTATTACTTAACATTTTCACCCTACCCATACCCACCAATTTATCAAGCACATCTGCAAAACCCTCATCCAAGAGACGCATACCGTAACTATAACTTAGAGATGAACAAGCAAGCTGCCATGTTAGCCACACAGTAGGTATGCTTGAATTCGACTCCCCAGTCATGATGAAGGGCCATTTCGCAAAACTTCAAAAGCCAGTCATAGCGAGACGGAAACTCCAGTGCTGTGGTTAACTAGTCAATGAAGAACTTTAAACACTGTGAAATGTGGAGCTCGGGTATTGCAGCTGCTAAAGTCAACCATGGAACAAAACATGAAGAAAGTCAAAGAATAGTTGCTGCAGCTGATGGCGCATTGAAGCTGGTGTGAGCTTAACAGCAGAAGATTAGTTGATTAGTATTTTGTTAGTTGTCAATGAACTTCATTTTTTCATCTTCAATCCCTCTTTATTACAAACACAAACACTACCTTTTTGTAGTTCAATGACTACGCCAATTCGATGACAGTTTACAGGGCTGGCGACAAGTATCGAAGAGCAAACTCCTAGATTAATGACAAAGTCTAACGTCCACCTTCCCAATTAGTCAGGAATGATTCCACCCCCCTCTAACATATTTAGAATTCCCTTTAGCGACTTCATCCGTATTGATTTTAACTATCGATTTATTTGCATCAATAAATTTTGTTTGAAATTTTATAATTGTCACATAATTTTTTTTTTAAATTAGTTGTTGAAGTACAATTAAAATTACAAGTGAATATTCTGAATTAATTTTCAAAAAATTTTCACCTGAATGCTGACATGTCATAAGTTATTATGACCTGCATGCTGGCTAGATTAAAACATTTACACAATAATACTTGTGGGCCCATATATATATATATATATATATATATATATATATTGAAATTAAGAAAGAAACTTCATTAATGAATATGAAGATGTTGCCTTACATGCATGAACACTCATGCTTTGTTTCATTTTGATAGTACACTTTAAATTTATTATAAATTAAAAAAATTAGTTAATTTTAGTTAATAATTTTACTTTTTATCATTTTTTTATTAAAATAGCCTTATTAATTTCTTTTAGTAAATTACACCCACTGTAAACTTTATTAATATTTTTTTAAAAAAAAAACTTTATTAATTTTGATTCATAATTATAAAAAAAAAGCAATAGATGATTGGGCTATTAGTGATGTTCAAGTAGTAGTTTGAAAATGCTCTCTTTATATTGAATCAAAATATATTTATTAAATAAAGCATTAATTTTAAAATACAAAATAAACTATTTATTATATATAATGATATTTATGTAGTAATTAAATAAAGATATTATAAATAATTACACTTAAATTAATAACTAAAAAGAAAAATATATTATAATTTGAAATAGCTAAAAACGACTATCAAAATGGAACGAAAAGAGTATTAATTGAAATCATAAATGAGAAAATCATTATTCACATGGATTCTTTTTAACCATACTCACCCCCAATCCTCAGCCTCCAAAGTTACGAGTCTTTGCTACTCTTTTTCATCAACAAAAGGGCCACCAATAATGAATTACTTTATTCGTTGAGTTCCCTAAAAAGTAAAAAGAAAAAAAAATTAATGCTTGATGCAAAATAATCGGTGGCGTGAAGGAACAGTAATCAGGCTCTTGCACTTTCTTTCGATGAATTATTTTTATTTTTATGTGATTATAGAAAATAAATTATATAATATAAAAATTAACAATTAATATTATTTATTTGAAAATAAAAACTGAACTATGTAATATATAATGATGAAGCAAAACTCAAATTTTGAAAGTTGAATACATATATTCTTAAAAATAAAGTTTAATATATGTTCTTTTAGATTTTATGGAATTAAAATAATGTGTTTCGCATTTTATAGATATTAATATAAATTTAATTGAAATTTAAAAATTTTAAATATAATATAGAAAAATTTTATGGACAGAATATATAATTTATATATTTAAGTGACTTAATTTTATGGATAGAATATAAAATTTTCAGAGACAAATATGTACATTTTAAAAAGTTTAAGGGAGAAAGATTCTTGCAGCTCTCTTATTAGATCCATCCCTAATAGTATATTAAAAAACTATTATTATCATTAGAAGCTTATGAAATATTCTAATTAAAATAATATAAAATTATATTCCAAATTTATAAAATAAAAAAAATTAATTTTAACTAAATAAATATAAAAAATTATAATTATAAAACAAGAAGAGCCCTAATAGATATAGTTCATTGCTATACCTACAATGCTATAATGCTTTAGATGCATTTGTTTTTATTCTTAAAAGTTAGTATAGAATTTTTTCATTTAATATTTAATTATTGAATTTTTTTTCATTTAATATTTAATTTCTATATTTTATAATTTATTTTTACATATTTATAATTTTTGAAACATATAAATATAATCGTAATACTAATATTGATTATATAAACTGTATTTTTTTTAATATATATTATTATTATTATTTATTTTGTATACTTATCCGATTAAACTCTATATTTTATAAATTTGGTCCAACCTTCATCTAAAGAAAAATGAGCTAAACGTGCCCCTAGACGCCTTAGACGTTTATGCTTGATTGCCGGTATGGCGGTGTTGCCACTAGAAGCAGTGCCATCATCATTCATCAAAGATGCAAGCAATATAAAGATAAACGAAACAAAATGAAATATAAGAGAAATCATTAGCCACCAAAAACAAAATAATTCATTTGCAATTATGTCATTCTGTGAGTCCCACACTCGAAATTCACGTTTTCAAGATGCAGCTCCTCTGCTTCTTCTGCTCTGCAAATGACCATAAATAGTTACACTATTAGTGTCATCCATAGGACGAGGAAGAGGAAGAAGATAGATTTAGACCCAGAAAAGGAGAAGGTATGGCGAGTGAAAATGAGGTTGTAGTGAGTAACAAGCAGGTGATACTGAAGGATTATGTCGTAGGTTTTCCTAAAGAATCAGACATGTATGTGACCACTTCTTCAATTAAACTCAATGTACCAGTAAAGCTGTTTTGGTCTAGAATCTCTACTTGCCTTGTGATCGTTACATGAGAGGTCGCATGTCAAATAACCCTTCAGCGGAGGGCGAGTTTGCTTCTTTCCGTCCTGGCTCTGTAATCTCTCTCTCTCGCTCTCAATGTATATCTCCCTATGCGATGATTCATAAATGCTTCATCATTTTGGGTTCTTATCAAGGCTCCTTCTATTTCGTTTGAAAATATTTTTCGTATTTTTCATTTGTTTGGTATATCAATAAAAATTAGTTAACGAAAATTTATTTTTAAAATTTTGACAAATTTATTTAAATGAAAAATAAATTATATAAATATATATATATCTATTATTATTGGTTATTTTCCACCAACGACGTCAGTAAATAATTGGAAGAGTTGCTTCTTTGGTGATTTGTTACGGGGTACAATCAGCTGGGAAGAGTAGTCTGTTGACAACTCCTGAGTACTTCTTTAGAATCCAGCATACTGATGTACCTCTTTCCTACTGCACTGGACTGCTTGGCAAGTTAGTTCATAATATTCGTATTGATATTAATTGGGATTTTTGCATTGGTGTCATTTTCTCAAAGTTTATTTTATACTCTATCATTTATAATAATTTTTTAAAGTTATAGTTGGAACTTCACGATACAATTTTATATATATATATATATAGCAATTCTTTGACGATGATAATTAGATTAATTGGGACTGTAGGAATTGATTGAATTTTCTCAATTTTTTTTTTAATTTTAGGACGTGTTTGGTAGAGTCAATGAAAGTTAACCGTTAAAGGAGTTACTAATATAATAATATAAATATTATTACTATAATAATTATTAATAATATAAAATTAATTGAAATATTATTAAAATAGTAATATTAAAGTATAAAATTTTATTAATATAGTAATTATTACTAATATACCAAAATTATTAATCTGATAATATAGTAATTATGAATAATATATAAATATTATAATAATATATTGTAATGGTATCAAGATATTATTATGAAAATAATTATAATTACTATATCATTACTAATATTATTAAATAGTATCAACTGAATATAAATATAAATTATTATAGTATCAATATTATATTATTAATATTACTCTCGTAACATTTTATTCTCTTTTTTTATCCATTAATTGTTACCCTTTTATTATTGCCCCTATAACTATTAATCTCCTTCTTTAATCCCTAGCAGCCTAGGTGTCAAGTTTAGTCAAACTTATAAATTTTGCTTGATAGAAATCTGGAATTGCACAGCTAAACAAGTAGATGCAAATTGATTGTGTAAAACTAATATCAATACTGGTGGTATTGACAGAATCATCTGAACAAAACTATGCAATCTTTTTTTCGCCTTTTCTGGTTATTGAACTATTGTTTTTTTTTTTTCCCCCTTAACATTTTCTCCTTTTCACAGGCATGCCTGGCGTCACAGCTTACTTTGGTTTAAAGGATATATGTTCTTCTAAGGAAGGAAACGTGTCTATGTTTCAGCAGCATCAGGGGCTGTTGGTCAGCTTGTTAGGCAGTTTGCTAAGTTGATGGGTTTCTATGCTGCTGGAAGTCGGGAAAAGGTGGGCGGCCACTGTTAATAACATACTTGATTCTTTGATTAACACTTCATTTTCTTACCTGATGGCTTCTTATATGAGAATCATCATAAAAAACTATCCTCTTGATCAATTGTATAAGATCTATTTACTTAATACAATTGAAGTGCAATTGTTCTCTGCATATTCAGGCATTTAAGGCTCAAAGCTGCACTCCCTTGCAATCTTGTAAGTCACATGTCATAGTTTTCTGCAAAATCATCAACTCTTAAATTCTATTATCTCGTTTTGAGGTTTGAATTTTCCTGACCTCTTATCCTTTAGTGAGAGAGGTGATGATGGGATGAGTTAATTCTGAACATCCTGAATTCATTTTGGTTTGTCTCATATAAGGTTGAACTATTGAAGAACAAATTTGGCTTTGATGCTGCTTTCAATTATAAAGAGAAGAATGACTGGAATGCGGCTTTAGAAAGGTCAGTATGTATGTGTAATGTGGAAGAAACTTAAGACATTTTGCTCAAACTTCATTACATTTTTAGCAGTCTTTATTTGGCATAATTATATATTTTTTTAGATTGGAGTCTTTGCATTGCCTATAACATCTATCTTCCCATTATCCAAATGTTTGCTGAACTTACTAGCCTGTACATACAGGAGCTTGAGGGTTTGCATCTTTGTAGCCTAATAGGACTATCCAAAGTGAAAACCATTTGTCATGATAAAATTGTGCTTTCCAATGAGATAGTGTTGTTTAATTAATAAGGGTAAGTTTGTGTTAAAATTTTGTTTCACCATAGAACAGAGGGAATGAGGGTAATAATCTCTCTGGTGGTCCATGGTCAATCATATATATTAGCCATATGCATAGAAAATATTATGGCATTTTACTTAGAATCGCATGATATATGGAGGCATTTCAGAAATTGTTGAAAGCTTAGGAGGTTATTTGAAGGTAAAGAAACTGAATTTAAGGCAATAAGGTAAAAACTCCATTCTGCTAATTATTTCACTATGATGTCCATTTTTTTAACTGGCTTCATATCTCAAATCACGAATCAAAATTCGGGAATGAAGCATATGAATTACTAGGGGGAAATAGTTCAATATAGCAAAGCATAATAAGCAACCTGTAATTTTTAGGAGCTAAAACAACATTTCTCACAGAAATGTGACACATAAGTATTCTGTCCTCAGGTATTTCCCTGAAGGCATTGACATTTACTTCGAGAATGTTAGGGGCAAAATGCTTGATGCGGTGCTTCTAAACTTGAGAGCCCATGGCCGCTTCGCTGCTTGTGGAATGATATCTCAGTGCAATCTTCAGCAGCCTGAAAGAGCGCACAATTTGACGACCACTGTTTATAAACGGGTCAAAATACAAGGATTTGTGTCTTTTGATTACTTATCCAGGTACTCCGAGTTCATGGACTTTGTTCTTCCATATATTAGAGAAGGGAAGATTGCTTTCGAGGAGGACATCGCTGAAGGCATTGAGAATGCTTCTGCTGCACTGATAGGCATTTTCAGAGGCCGCAATGTTCGGAAACAAGTTGTGGTACTTGCTTATGAGTAATCAATGTTTTTGGATCTTCTTGCTACTGTGCTTAGTCTTATATTTCATAGTTCTGTGTGGGAATCCTTGCACTCGCTTTGAAGGGTACTTCTGGTTAAGTAGAACATAAAGTCTTTGGACTATCTTCTTATACATAGCATAGCAACTTATAAAGATGGTTGGTTAGTTATTTGTTTTATATAGCTGTGTCCGCTACTGAAAACTTATTCATTTCATGTACGAAGCTACTGGAAATTTACGGTTTAATCATTTTGATTGAACATAACTGGATGCCTGGTTACAATAATTTATAATAATGTTTACCACCATATATCGATCAAATTTACAATCAACGTTAACACTTAGAAATTCTGCGTTAGTGATTCTTTTCAATCCCCAAGTATCAAAATACGTTGATGGATAATGTTTTTATTGTATTAACTCACTTTAGGTGATAGAATTAAGGTTAATAAAACATGATTCATCAGGACATCTCAACTTGAATGCGGCATAAAATTTAAACGAATTACATAAAAACAATATGTATAACCCATTTATTTAGGTGGATTATATGTGGGTTGCCGATACAATTTATTTGACTTGTATAAATTTATAATTTAAAAAATATTATATTTTTATTGCAATCAATTGAAATATTATTCGTAATCATATATTCTTCGAGATTCAAAACAAATATTAACAAAAAAAATTAAATAAAGATTAATATGATACTAAAGTTTAAATAATATTGTAAATAAACACAAACACGTAAAAATTTTAAATAAATATCATCTAAATTTTTTAATAAATATAAATACATAAAAAGATATGTATATAATTTAAACAAATGATCATTTTAACTTTTACATTAGATCTAAATTATGCAAATTATAAACAAATTGTATTGAATCGTAACAGATTCATGTGTCAATCTACTACATAACCATTTTCAAGTTGTATTATAAATGGATCAATCTATTTATGACATAATTCACTAAAACTCAAACTTAACCCATTAATTTTATACCCTACCAATCTCCGATTAGCACACAACCTATTAAAGGCGTCTCACTTTTCACCAATGAGTATTGGGTGAATCCGGAGGCCACCTTTACAATTGTGAGATTTAGAGAAGAAAATATTTCTTATTTAATTCTGGAGTTTTAAGAGAAGGGATAAGGTCTAAAATAAAATGGTTTCGGTGATGATATCGGCAAAAAAGGCACAATAGAAAGCCCAATATTCATAAATAAAAGAAAGGGAGGGAAAACATGTTCCAAGTTATCCAAGAAAACCTAACCTAAACAGAGAAAAAGCAAGAAATGAAAACACAGTTAATCTGCCGCCTCCTCCTCTGCAATCACCTCTAGGTCGTCCAAGCACGTTTAAACTCGAACCAGCTCTACCCGAGTATCCCTCAACTCCCAATTTCTTGTAATCTCCCCCTCAAACGTCAAAAAATGAGCTTAGGTGGTTAGCACACTGACACATACAGCACACATGAACAAAATATGCATGCATGCTAACACATTACATGCAGCTTCCTAATATGCTGGGTGTAGGTCCTCTTCAGCGCCACGATCAAATCCACTGACAAACCAAGATGGCAATCCGAGAGGAGAATGTTAAGGTAGAGTCAACTTAACATAGACGTGAGTCAACATAGATGCAAACCAACCTTCATTGATAGAAAGTACAAATATATCAACTCATAAGCAATGGCATCATCAAGGGCAAACAAGACAATCTGAACAGAAACACCAGCGTCATAAAAAACAGATCTTACATGTAACAATTTAGCTTAAGGCACTGAACTCTGCAATTTTCTTTAGTCCTTCCATTTCTTCTGTAATCATTGAAGCACTTTGGTTCCTACTCCCTCCATGCCAGCAGCTGATGTCAAAACAAATCAGAGTCGAACTGTACATTGTCTGTCATCAAGGAAAAGGTGCCCCCCCAACAAATCTTCTTATGTACTGACTTTGTAAGCTTTAGCTGCAAACACACTGAAACTCCTGTTGTAGCCTTCAATAAAAGCATCACTGAGAGAACTAGAGACAGAGTGTCTGAGTGTGTTTTACTACAAAGCAAACAAAAAAATATGCAACATTTGCAAAGGTGTAGATGCAGGCAAATCAGATGAGCAAAGAAAGAAATAGAATTATACAGATTAAATCTTAACAGAAGAAAGGATTAAGACTTGCACTTTGGGCAACAGCAATTGATCCACATTGCACACAATACAATACCCATGTGAATCACCAAGCAGACAAGAAAAGAAAGCTCAGCCATCTTTTCCAGAATGAAGAGCAGAGAATTTATTACTCCATTCAGGACTTTAGACCAAGAATTGGAATGTCAGGTAATACATGCAGACATACCACTCCACTGTAGAAAACAATTCTTAACAAAGATTTAAATACACAGATAGTTGTTTGTTAGTAATTAGTCATATAAGTTGCATGTCTCTGTATTACAGACACTTGTATGTTTATATGCTCTCTCCTCAAATGAAATATATATATATATATATATATATATATATATAAGCTACCAATATAACTTGTGCAATCAAGAATAAACAATGTTATATATTATGTATAAGAAACAAGCTAATTATTAAGAGAACAGAAGATGCATGCCTAGCTACGATGCTAAGCACTAAAAAAATTTAAGCAGACACTAAAATTGGATTCAAGAGACTTTGAAGCACACCTGTGATTGTGATTAGGAGAAGAGACATATTATTTGATAATTACTGCAACCTTGGCTCAGAATGGTTAGAAGGATATATCAATTTGTATACTAGCAGAGGAATGATTACCACTGCCTGCTATTAATACATCCTCTGAAAAACTGAACATTTTATTAATTCGCAAAATGAACATTTTATTAATTCGCTGTAGCCACAAATACAGAAACACTGAGAAAAGATGAACAAGACAGAATTGAACATTACACATTAAGAAATGGTATGGCTTCATTGACGTGTACACAACATTTTGGCAAAACAACTCTAAACTTGCTCCTATTTCTACTTGGGAATTCATCAGTCATTGGAAGCAAGTGAGAGCACTAATCAGGGGGGACAACCTGTCCTGTTCATAATGTAAAATACATGAAAAGAGAAGTTGATATCTAGAGCTTCTAATTCTTGGCCTCCACAGCAAAGGAGCTCTACAATGAACCCACTGAGTTTGTCCAACCCTTTACTTGAGTCTTCTAAACAATCTTACACAACTTGATTTTCCTCAACCTCAATTGCCTTGACCTCCAAATATACAAAACAAATCACTGACACCAAAAGACAACAAAAAATACAAACATACAATGATCTCAACTAACTATTACTATCAAACACAAATCATACAATTAGGTGACCAATACTTCAATATTTCTAACTTGAAACATACCCATTGCTGCTGCATTTTATGTTTCTCTATCAATTGTGCTCTTGTCCTCTTATTCATGCAGCTGTGCTATCATCGCCAAGAGAAACAAGACTTTCCCTACAAGTAATTGAATGAATCCAATGATCAGGAGTGCCACAAATCTCCATAATTTCACCTGTTTTCTTCTGAAGGTCATACCAAACAATATCTTGCCCATCCACATCCAGTAAAACCTTCTCTCCATACTTCGAATATGACAAAGGTATCAAACTATAAAACGCTCCTGGAATCTCTCCAGGCCTAATAGTTATCTCTTTGCACCAACTCAGCCCACCTCCATCCTCCTCACCAACATAAACGTCAACCTCTCTGTTATAATCATTCTGAATAGACCTAAACAAACACAAACATAACCTCCCTGCTAACTCATGGAAACAAACATGATCGTCGTTGTCATCATCATGATCTACCACATATTCAGGCAGTGGTAATGATGGTAATCTTTCTTCTAAAACACAAAACTTCTCAGTTGCAATATCAAAAGCCACAATGACTCCCGAATCATCATTATCTCTACCACACATCCAATACAAAGCACCATTTATTACCTTACCACCTAAATTTGCAAAGCTGGGTAGAAACACACCATCAAGAAAATTCCCAATATTCCTCCAAGAGTTAGACCTCAAACTATAAATCCAAACTTCGTGGTTCTCATAAAGAATCCTAACAACCTTGTAATCATCATTACTATGGTCATAGCACAGCCCAAAAGCATCCAATCGGCTCAAGGAACTATACCGGCCTCCGATCGGGTGATCCGGTAACTTCTTGGCGCGCCTAGTAAACGGATTCCAGAGAACGGATTTAATGTCGTCGTCCCGCAAGAGAAGTAAACCATTGCAAGAACACAATACGCAAGCTATAGGAGTTGACGAGTTGATGTCGAGCTGGATTGCTTCTTTAAGTCCACCATAATCAATATCTAGGGCATAAAAATGGGTGATTTGATGATTGGCATAGAGTGGGTGTTTGAAGAGGATTAGGCTGGTACGGTTTGAGGTGCTGAGATGAGATTTGGAGAAATCGGGGCTGTCGATTAGTGAGGTTGTTGATTCTGAAATGCATCTGAAACGTACAAGGGATTTGACCGGTAAGCGTAGCAGAATGTCGACGATTATTTCAGGGAATAATCTTGACCTTGCCATTTTTGCTCGTTTACACGCTTGGTAGCAGTAGCACTATCGGAGGGGAGGATTGGGTGTTTTTGTGGATCTTAGTTGAAAACAAGGCGAAAGATAGCAACGCTTTCAAAAGAGAAGTGAGACTACCGATTTGGATATCACTAATGAGTTTGATTCAATAGACATTTTTTAATAAAATTATATATATATAAGTGATAGTATAATTTTTAGATAAGTAGGAAAAATCTCGACTAAGATTAAGGGTGGATTATCATAGAAGATGTTTAGCATAGGATAAATTCTCAAATTAAATTTTAAAGGGTACCAATCTAATTCTCAAATCTTGCCTACAAGACCTCATTAGGTTGACTATGATTCGAAAGAAAAATTAGAAAGGAACATAATTCAACCAAATGATTGAAGATCATGTTTTAAAGAAAATATAGAAGTGTTTGAATGAAGCTTTGTCAAAGAAAAATAAGACATCCTCAAGTTGGGTTTCAAAGGAAAGGAGGCTTGACATCCACCTCAGTAATGATAGATAATAATTTGTCCAGAATGGAAGAGTATCATCAGCAAAAGATCACCAAAGAAGAGTTTATCAGAGTATTGACACCAAAGAATAGTTAAGAGGATAGCAAAGATGTCAAAATGGAAAGCTTCAACAAACAACTTGAAAAAGATTCAAAAGACACTAGACTCAAAAGGGTCACAACATAGGGTAGATATTTAAGATCTTCTAGAGCATAAGTAAGAAAAGCTTCCCACCAACTTTAGAATACTTAAGATCTTGAAGTTTAAAGGGATGCAAAACCCCAAGAATCACTTCTAGTCCTATATGCTTACCATGATAACATCAAGTATCGCATGAGATTATATTAGATTTGTTTGAGTTGTCATTATAGAGTCTAGAGTAACAAAAGAAGATGAGCTATTATTAGAGAGATCATCCAAGATATGGTACTTCACACATTCTAGAATAGTGAGAGTAGACTAGAAAGAGTTGGCAAAGGCCTTTCAAGAGGATTAGGCTTATAATTCAGAGTTAGAATTCACCCTTCAAAACTTAAAGACCTTTATACAGAATAATAGGGAATGATTTGAAGACTATTTGAGAAGATGAAAGAAGATAATGACAGAGGTCAGAATAAGGCCTACATAAAGGGAACATGTTTAAAATTATCATAAGGGGAGCTTTCCTCACAATTAGTGTAAGAATCTTACAAATGGTAGTAAGGACTTTTAATGATTCAAAGGAAGCTAGGATTTAAGCAGAAGAGTTGAAAATGGATACAAAAAGTCAGTACTTGAAGCAGAGGAACTATTAGTCAAGAGGACTACGCCTATAATTCAAAGTTAGAATTCACCCTTTAGGACTTGAAGGTCTTTAGATAAAATAATAGGAAAGGATTTGAGGATTATTTAAGAAGATGATAATAGAGATCAAGATAAGGCCTATAGAAGATGATGACAGAGGTCAGGATAAGGCCTATAAAAATGAACAGGTTTAAGATGATCATCAATGGAGTTTTCCTCACAATCAGTGTGCAAATCCTACAAATGTTAGTAAGGACTCTTAACGATTCAAAGGGAACCAAGATTCAAGAAGAGTTGAAAAATGGGTTCAATGAGGCACACTTGAAGGCCTTTAGAAAGAATAATGGGGAAGGATTAGAGGACTATTTCAAAAGATGAATGAATGTTATGATAGAGGTTAGAATTAGGCCTATATAATGGGAACATGTTTAAGATTATCATCAGGGGAGATTTCCTTACAATTTGTGTGTGAATCTGAAAAATGGTAGTAAGGACTTTCAATGATTCAAAGGAAGCCAAGATTTAGGTAGAAGAGTTGAAAATGGATACAAGAAAGCAATACTTAGGGCAGAGGAATTATTAAGGCCTAAATACCCTGACCCCCCTAGATTTTGCTCTATTATACTACTTAGTCCCTCATTTTCTAAAATTATATTAAAATGTGTTTGCATTTTTATTCTGTCACACTAGATGAGACTTTCATATATTTTCAATATAATTTTCATAGTAAAAAATGAAAAGTCAATAAATTAAATTTTAAAATATTAAATTACCAAAGTTGCCCTTCTTCCTCCATTCTTTTTTTCTTCTTCCTACTCGTTCTTCTTTCTACCCTACAATAACCTATCATCAACCCAAACAAAATCTAAACAAAAATGACACCATTTCTTCAATTAAAATCTCCTATAGGATTTTTATACTCTATTCTCCATCAAATTTCCTTGTCTAAATGAAAGGTACTTAATCACACCATAAGCCTTTTCTCCTTTGCATCTCTCACTAATTTCACAATTTGCGATGATGAATGAGAACATGTCCATATCTATGCTTACAAATCATGAGAACTAGAGAAGTTATTTGTGTTTGATCGATTTTGTAAATGAAACTCATATGTTATTTTTTGGTCTCGGGTGTGCATATGCTTAATTTATATTATAAGCCTTTTCTCCATAAAGAACCAGATGCCTAGGTCAGCACTCCATGAGGAAGTCGATGCCTAAGTAATATTTTCAGTTTGATGGGTTTTTTGGGTTTGATTGCTCCATGAGGAAGTCGATGCCCAGTTCGACACAAATCTCAAATGTAGAAGATGCTTCACTGGCAGCCATAGGAGGATTTCAATGATTAACTCTGGTGGAAGAAGTATTGTGTTGGCCATTATGTTGTGGGTTGTTTTCGATGATTCTTACCCAAATTCAAAACACATATGCAAAAAAGAAACTTAAAGTGTATCTAGTTGTTTAGGAAATTTGAGTTTGTTTTTGTTTTTGGTTGATTTCGATTATTGTTTTTAATTTTGTTTCAATTTTATGGACGAATGTTAGATGAATCGATTTTTTTTTTCAATTTGGATTTTGATTTAGTTTTTGTTAGATTTAGATGATCATGTTCTTATTTTGTGAATGATTTTGAGATATTGTTCTTGTTTCTATTTCTATAATGATGTTTTTGTTTCTATAATGATGTTCTTGTTTCCATGATTTAGATTTAGATTCTAGTAGGAAAATAAATTTTGATATAAAATTAAGGGTATTATGGATATTTCACAAGAATTTAATAGAAAATCTAACAGAAGGATGTGATAGTTAACAGAGTTAAAATTAAGGGATGTTTTAGTATAATTTTTGAAAATAGAGGACTAAATAGTACAATAGGATAAAATCTAGGGGTCAATGTACTTAACCTAATTATTAATCATAGGTTTAGTTTGATGGACATGAGACTGTCAATATGAATATGGTGTGCTAGATAAGGCAATTCACAAATTTGGGTATAACGCTATCTAAACCCTTAAAGAGGCTCCAAAAGAACATGATTTTTTATGAACTTTAGCACTGAGGCCTCCAGCAAAACCTTACCTATTTACAATGTCAATACCTTTTATGCTTTCTATCAAGGTATGGATATCACACAGATGAATGCCAGTAGCTTCGACACAAATAAAATTCAAGACTTAATTGATTTAAAGACCATCATTTTACCAACACCAACATAGTTGAGCTTTAAAAGGAATCATCTCTCCAACTATCAGAGTGTGCCACCTCTTATCTAGAAAACTTTGATGATTGACTATATAGTCAATGAAGAACTTGTAATAAGGACCTTCATGCATATAGCATTAGTAAATAGGATAAAGATGGTGGTCATTATTAATCTATGGAAGAGCTCTAATGAAGAAGGAGAAAAAGGAGGTAAAAATGAATGTGTGAGAAGATAGTGATGAAGAGAATGAAGAGCCCCGGGTGAATAATGTAACTAGAAGTAGAAATTTTTATGGAGATAAGTAAGTAAATAAAGAGCCTTGCAAAAAGAGAGAAGTTGAGCAACCTTTAGTTAAGGAAAAAAAGAAAAGAGAGTGTTATTCCAAAGTAATTGAAGAAGACCTGCGTGTAGATGTAAACATGGAAACTACTCATATCCTCCAAAGAACACAAAAAAGCAATGATTGAGGTACTATTCAAAAAGCAATTAAAGAAGACACACACACACATGTAAAAAAGGCAAGACTGATTGAAAGATCTTCATATTTTAAAATTTATTTTTAGAGAATAAGTAGTAAAGTAATACATTAAAATAAAATCCAATACCCCTTTAAAAATTATTTAACATTAGTGAAGAAAAATTATATTTATGCATTTGTATATATTTCATATAATAACATTATGATATAGTCATCAAATATAGATGAAACTAGTGAGTATCTCATGCATTGCTATGAAATTTTTTTTTTTTGAAAAAAATTATATTTACATTTTGTTTATTTTAACTATATTCTTTAAAAGTATAGCCAAAATCATTTTTAATAATATTTAAAAATAATTTATTTTTATCATCTTTATATTTATATAAGTAATTACCAATGTTCTTATAATCTATTAATATTCAAGTTAAAGGATTATTCTCATCAAGGTTATCAAACTCACTTTTTCAACTTAGAATCAGTAGAGGGTCCATAATCCTATCATAAAATCAAATTGTAAAAGAGTAAGATTTTATGACATAGTAAATACAATGCAAAAACTAACTATCCATATATAAAAACATGAATAAGATATTGTACAAATTTAATCCTACATATATAAAAATATAAATAAAATATTCTATAAATTTAATAAATATAAAACTATATTAAAATCATAAGTGAACTCATTTATAAAAGAAGTTCAAGTTTATATTCCATATTAAGATTGTTAGAATATATAAAAGAAATTAGTTCATGTTTGTCACACATTTATTAAGTTATCTATACAAAATAATGTTTGTCACACATTTATTAAGTTATCTATACAAAATATACTAATATATACTACATGAAATGAAATACTAAATTTAAAAGAAGTCATCGAAGTTTTTATTTAAATTTAAATAATAGAAATTGACTGTTAATCATATTATTCAATAAAATATTTGATTAATATTCAATTTATAACCATAAATTTAAGATCTAATCATCCTAGTTATCCTCAATTTTATCCTTTTTTAAAAAAATTCTTTTCTCAACTTTAAAACGTATTAGTTTGCTCTAGCATGAATTCCATTTGTTTTAATTTTATCCAAGTTTCATGGAGCATGTTTCACATCCTACATGGCATAATGAGCTAGTTGTTTCATCCAACGTGGCATGATGAGCTGGCATTATAAGGTGGCACAGTTAACTTTAACATGTGAAAAATGATAAATTTACTTTTTTGTCCTTTTTTGTTATGAATTAAAAATGGCATTTACTCAGTATTGGATTATCTCTCCCCCTCTCTTTCATGAATTAGAAACTTCTGCTAGGGTTTTTACTTAGTTTTATAAAATCAAATCCTTATTCACCCTTTGCTCTCTTTCGTTTTAAATAGATGAAGCTTATTTTCTATCATTTAGGTAGTGCTCAACAATGGAGGCTATAATCGATGAAAATGTTTGTTCAAATGTTCGTGTTTACCTCACTAATAAGGTGAGCTTTTGTCGTTGTGGTAACCCAACTCGTTTGATGATCTCTTGTAAGGTAAAAAATCAAGGGTTTAAGTTTTAGGGATGTTTGCATATCAATGTACAACTTTCAGCAACTTTCACATATCAATTTGTGTAAGTTTTGTGGTTATTATTATTTGTTTATTAATGTTTCAATTGGATTATTTGTGTAGGGAACTCAATGTAATTATTTTAGATGGCATGATGATTAAGTAAATGAAAACACTTTATTCATGCATACTAAGCTTAGGCATCTAAATGCAAATATGAAGAAGATTGAGGTTGAAGTTAGTCATGAAGTTACAAGTAAAGAGAAGAGAAGGTTACATGAAGAAATTCATTTATTCAAATCCAAGCTAGAAAGAATAACATATGTATTGGAAAGAATAAAAGGAAGCTGGGAGTTTTATAAGATTGAATTTTATGTTGTTGTTGGGTCATTTATGTTTAAGCTATATGTGAAATAATTTTGGCATTGGAGGAGGAAAGTAGGAAATTAGGATATATTAGTGTTTGTTTTTGTCAAATTATGTAATGGAAGTTTGATTTTGAAGTACTCTTATAGTGATGAATACTTGGACCCTGTAACCTCCTTTATATGATGAACTAATTATTTATATAGGACATTTGTAAGATTCGAAGTTTTATTTTCTTGTTTACAAGTAATTAAATCAATTAAAAAAACACATATATAACTTTATAATATGAAGAAAATAATCGTTGTTAAACAATATTATCATTAAATAATATCAAACAACAAGGGTGAACAAGTATGGTCTTAACTTTGAAACATTTTTGTCAATCATATTACTAATGTGAACAAAAAATAAGCAACATAACTTTGAAACATCCTTGTCAATAAACAAGTACGCTTTAAGGCAAATTCACATTGTCAATATGGATAAAAAATACTTTTCTAAACATCCTTATCAAAAAATACTTTTATAACCAAGTATATTCTAAGGCAACTGTCAATATCTTCATGGCAACTTTTAAAACTTTGTTGTGGTTTAGGCAAGACATGTTGGCCTTGATGGATTAACAAAGATATGGTTTTACTTCTAATTGTAAGTGATCTTTGAAGTTGACCTCTTTGGATTGCAGTTTGAAGTGGCTCATTCTCTTTTGATGACATTGATGTTTGGGTACTTATTACTACAATTGTCATGTTTGTGTTTTAACTTGTTATTGCCTTAGACCTTGTTACCCTATTTATTGGTGATGATACTTTCTTTTTACTTATTATTATTGTCGTTGCTTGCCTTGGTCCTTTAATAAACCTTATATTTAATTTATCCAAGCATCTACAACATTGCAGTTATATGCTTATTAAACTAACAACACATTATAAGTCATCATATATACATATAAGCCAAGTTTACACAATTTGTGAAAATATAAATATAATCAAAGTAAATGTTGTACCCAAAGATATGTGTTTCCTTTCTTAGCAGATATATATTAGCCATAAACTTTCATTGCCTATATGAAAAAACACATTATAACTTCAAATAAGTCAAAATAATAGTAAAACACAACATAACCTCAAATGTATATATTACCAACATGGTATCGTTCTCTTGTCATCACTTGCTTATCTCCATCTACTACTCTTTGATCTCTTAGCCTTAGATTTGAAGGCCTAGCTCCTACATTCTCATTAGAAGGCCTAAGATTATCTCTAATGTTAGATATGCTAATACTACTTTGAGACATTTCTTGAAATTTGCATCTACTTTCTTTTCTACTTCTTTGCGCCAATAATAACAATAACAAAAAGTTATTATTATTTTGTTATCTTATACAACTTCAAAAAAAATGCATACATATTACCTGATTTGAATGTTCAGCTGATGAAGGAGAGGGGTTATTCTTCAATGGAAGTCCCTTTTTATTATGTCCATACTAAAAGCATAGCTTGCATTACATCCTTACTTCATGCCTAGTTAACTTGTTGGAATCTTTATTTGCTTTCTCAACAACTAACTTTTTTTCTATTTATCTTAAGTCTTCTAAGCATCTTTTTGAATGGAAGTGGGTTAACAAGATCTTCAGCTATCAGTGGCCATATTGTTGTACTATAAGCTTTCAAATACATTTCTTTATTGGAGCATAAATCAACATAATCTTCAATATTGTGTTTCATCTAATGGATACTTGATATGGAATGGATACAAAGAATGCCACTTAGCTACCATCCTGTGCAACTGCATGTTGAGTTGGAAGAGCCACTACAAATTAATCATCCTTAACTTTTACCTGAAAATTTTGATTAACTGTAGGCTTAGGGACATAAAACTTACTCTCTCATTTCAATTCTCTACTTTTGCTTGATTCTTGGACATAAAAACATCTTTATTATAAACCACAATATATAGCTTTAGCTTCACCCTTTCTATTAAAGTAGTTCTAATCTCCTCCAACAAATCAATGATAGGCATTATTTTATGCTTGCAAATCCAACCATTAAATGTTTTTGTTATGTTGTTGTCCACACTATCAAATTTTGGCAGTGTTGTTATGTAAGCTTGCAGAATACACGTGGATCTTTAGCCATTAAACCATCTGTTGTTTTAAGACCCACTTCACTTAGCTACTTCAAATGAGCTAGAAATTTTGCTTCATATGTATCATACATAGCTTTCCAAAATTTTTCTTTTAACTTTTGTCCACCATGCACCTTTATCCAACTGGCATATATATGCCTTGCACAATTTCTAATCTCTGCATAAGGCACTAAGTCATTTAAAACCTTTAGTAAACCCAACAATAGAGAGAAGTAATTATAACAACCTTTTTTATTTGTTGCAGAATATTTATGAATAAGTTATAAATTACTTTATCTTTTGTTGATCACTAATAAATGTCTAGCCTAGTCCATCAATAATCATTAAGTCATCAAATAACCTGGTTAGGGATCATCTCCATGTCATTTCATTCTCTACCCTCACAACTACCTAAGCAATAAGGGACATTTAACTGTTCTCATCTCTCCTTATTGTAGTCAAAATGGTCCCACCAAGCATAGTCTTCAAAAAAGGCCCATCAAAGATATAACTACTTTATAGCCCTCAAGAAACCCTATAAAACCCATATAACAAGCCTTAAATACTATAATTGGTGAACCTTCATCCATATCAACCTCTAGCTCAAAATTACCCTCCCTGTCCACTATTTTTGGATTTGCTACATAAAACCTCAATTTTGTATAATGTGCTTTAAAATGATCCTCTAAGTGCTTGCATAGCTGTTTTTTTTTTTTTTTTGGCTCAATGATAAGACACTTTGCTCGCTATAAGTGAATATTTCCTCATCATATCACTTTCCATTTAAGCAACAATGTAACCTAGATTTCTTCTAAACTTATTAAGGAATTATGTAGATAACCATTTTGTTATTACCATCTTATTCCTCAATAACCTGCAATATGTATGTTATAGTCTTATTGTCCTAACTATAAAACTCCTCTTAGTATCCATCCTAGATATATACACTCTCCAACTGTAAGTTGGCTGACATTTAGCTTCCATTCTCTTTTGACAAGTTCTTTTCTAATAAAGATCAAAGCCATTTACAATGGCATAATTTTGTACTACTAATCTAAATTCATAAATATTTTCCATCTTCATCACTACTGTTGGGTGTGTCAACTTCTTCAACACTATTAGAGTACAAGAATGATCCCCATTATTCTCACTTTTGTCAACTCTTATTAGTTCTTCTCCTAATCCTAAATGATACCCATTGTTAATAATGTTGTTTCTAAACTGTCTTAAGTTATTTCTTATAGTAATATATTCCTCATCTATATCTGAGTCAAGAACATCATATGAGAGGATGCAATCATCACCTTCATCATCTCCAGAAAGATAATCTTCATCATCACTTTTAGTTTCATGTTCAATAGGGTTCACAACAATTTCATGTTCAAGTAAAGTTCATTTTCAAGTTGAGGTTGAAGTTGAGGTTCAAGTTCAAGTTCATATTCAGTTCCAATTTGATTTTCTCCTATGATATGGTTAACGTTGATAGCTTCAACATACATCCTTAAGAAACCATAATCTAGCCCTACATCAATCATCTTTTTGCATTCCTCTTTAGTCTTAATATACTTCAATTCTATTTCACCTCAGAAGGGAACATATTTCCTAAATGGTGTATAAGTTATAGCCAACACATCATATACCTTGTCTCTCTCATTAGCTTTTTTATATCAGTCATAGTGAGTTTCTCAATCTTATGTAGATTCACATGTTTTCCACCCACATATTTCATCACAGGAATACTACTAAAAAAAAAAAAAACTCCATGATACACTTCTATAGGCACATTGCATAGATTAATCAACAATAAGAAATGAGTTAAATACTTTGACTCTTGAGTTTTATTTTATTGTACTATTTAATCCCTCATTTTTAAAAATTTTATTAAAATTTTTCTATATTTTTATTCTGTAACACTAAATAGGACTCGTGTCCTTTTTTTAACTTAATTTTCATCGGTCAAAAATGAAAAAGTCAACAAATTAAATTTAAAATTTTAAAATTTCCCTTTTCCTTCTCCATCCTTTTTTTCTTCTTTTTCATGCTGTTGTTGATTATAAAAACAAAGCTTCAAAATTACAATATGAACTAAAGCATCTGAATCAGATTTAAAATTACAATCTGAACCATTTTAAATCAAACCCGACCCATCTATCATTCTTTATCTTACAAAATTGAAGTGTCTGCCCAGTCGTTAGTGACAAACTCAAAAATCCATCAACACAAAACCCATCAACCCATCAAACTCAAACTCATTTTTTGTTATTCGTCGGTGGTCATGCCGCTACTGAGGTATAATGGGGTGGAAAGGTCGGCGTCATTATGAGAGAGAGAACATGTCCAGCAGGGGTACAATAGGGAATGGGAGGTGAGGGAGAAAACTGTGATTTGTGGCTTCGAGGAGCAAGGCGAAGGCGTGAAAAGGTCTGTTTACAGCTGCTGGTTGGCAGACTCTTTGAAGACAGAGCAGTCGATTTTGGGAGTGGAAAGGTTAGCGTCATTATGGACGTAGTGGATAGAAGATGAGCAGAAAGAGAGGGAGAGGAGTTCAGATTGAAAAAGGAGGTGGAATTTCTCTTTTAGTTGGTTTAAAGTGTGTGAATTTGTTGGATTTATGAATTTTGTGAATTCACAAATTCATGTGAATTTTTATGGGTTACGATTTTGGAGATTACGATTTGTGTAGGTTACGAGTTTGGTGATTACGAGTTTGATATTGTTGTGTTTCAAATCTAGGTTTTTTTTTTTTATTTTTCTCTTTATAGAGATTTCTTGTTGCTCATGTTGTTCATGTTTTTTCTCTTTTCATTTTCTGTTCTTCGTTGTTCATGATAGTGATTAGGGTTTCTTTAAGCCACTTGGTGGTGATTATATCTTGTTCTTGGTTGTTCTGATATTTTTGTGAATGGTTTTGATGTTTTGATGATGGTACAGTGCCGCATTAGTGAAAGTGAAGGTGGGATAGTGGTGGATACAAATTGAAAATTCAAATTACAATGGACTTTTCATATTAATTTAACATAAATCGTAATATAGTAATCTAGTGTAACATAAATTGTAGCATAGTGTAACTGAAGTAAAATCGTATAGATATTAACATTTTTTTCATAAATATTAAATAATTAGTTCACAAAATGATTAAATCCAAGTTAACTGTGTTTGAACAAATACTAATGCACTGCCCAATTTTCCAAGAAAATTTTAAATAATTGTTAACAAAGTAGTATTTTGATTTTTAATGATTAATCAAACCAATATTAACACAATTTTTAATTTAATCACTAAACCCCTAAAATTCTTAAAACCCTAATCATCAAATCTCCAAAATTCTCAAACCCTAATTTGCAGTAAACCACATGCATTATTACTTTCTACACATGCATTGCAATAACTATTACAGAAATATAACAAATTATTCATAACTTATCCCTTTTATCGTTTTTCATTCCTACCCATTAGGACCACTCTCATGATCAGCTTTCTAGTTCAGACAATGTCAAGGCCACACTTTTTCTTTCAACAAAATCAAGTAAGTATTTGTCTATTTTTTGTCAAAGTCGAGGCCATACTGTAACATATTTTAATTTCAGGATCTTGTACATAATTATAGAACATTATTATTCAATTATTGAACGGAAACAAATTTGCGTACATGTCTCCACGTTGAATCACAAATTACTTTGAACCATAATTCCAAAATCTGAAATAAACCACTTTAAGAATTCGTCAGAACGGTTGAAAACGGAAAGCTAGATCTTCCTCTCCTTGACCTTATCGAATACGGCTACAATGGGTATAACAATTAGGGTTTTCTGTTATGAAGGCAGGAGAGGAGACATAGTCTATTTATAATAATTTTAACAGGTCCACCCATCACAGGTCCATGTTAAAATAGGCATACACTGACCGTCTTCCATATCGGCCCATAAAAGATGTCACAAGCTCATAACTTCATTGATCACATTTTAATTGGGCTTACCCACAATCAATAAACTATATTATTCAGTTCGTTTTATAAATAATTAAAATCAACCCATAATTAATATTAGCCCACATAATAAAAAAAATTTCCAACATTCTCTCATTTGGACAATATTAATTATGACGTTTTCATATTTTAAGAAAGAAAACATTTTCGAAAACGACTCTCGGACCGAATACTTTAAACTCAAGTGTGGTCACACAATTTTTAGAAAATATATAGTTTATTGATAAAGTGACATCTCAATACAATTATGTCCACATTAAATTATCAATATCGGATCATGACAGTA
>CATIWR010352600.1:0-46633 GCA_949677035.1 Omphalea diandra
CGACACCATAGATTTATCTCAAAAAACTATATATACTATATATATTTTTATATATATATATATATATATATATATATATATATATATATATATATTAATTCTAGTTTCAGAAATAATTTTAAATTATTGATTGTCATTTGTAAAATAATTGTCTATAATACATCCATATATTATTATTTCATATTATTTTATAAAAAATTAGCATATCAAATAAAATTTCTTATATATTATTATTTCATATTATTTTATAGAAAATTAGCATATCAAATAAAATTTCTAAATAAGAAATTAGAGAACTAAATTGTCATATAAAAAAATAAACTTTAAATAAAAAATAAAAAAATCTAAATAGTAAAAAATTTCTAAACAGAAAGTCAATATCATATAAAAAATTTTGAACTGCAATTATAAAAATATAAAACGTAAAAATTCTAAACAACTTCTCAATAGGAATTAGAAAAATTAAAAAATAAAAATTTTAAATAGCAAATTTAAATTAATTTATTGATTATTCAAAATTCTAAGTATATAAAAACAAACAACAATACAATATATTATTAGGAATTAATTTATTCAATTTTAATAAATTTTCTCTTAAATTTTTGCCACACAATATGAAAATATGAATCAATAGACAAGCTTTTGTTATAATTACTTCACTTATGCATATGTATTTTACAATTATCTATTAATTTTATTTTAAATATAAAATACTTAATATTATTGGTTTGAATGATTATTAGAAATTACTTCATTCAAATTTAATAAATTTTCTCTTGAAATTATGTCATATAAAATTATATATATAAATCAATAAATAATCTTTTATTACAACTAATTATGTACGTAATTACAAGTTTGAAAATTTTATTTTATTATTTTATTTATTTGATAAAATTGTTTATAAAATAATAATTAAAATTTAATTATTATTATATATTAATTTTTAATTATTCAATAAATTAATTAATTATAAAATAAAATAATTATTAAAATTAACTCATAGCACAACGTATGAGTTAAATAAGAAAATTTAATAAAATTAAAACTAATGGTCTAAGAAAGATTCAAAGAAGTAAATCATTAAAATTTTGAGACAAATTCATTTGATTAGCTTGGAAGATATACTTAAAAATAAAATATTATTAGATTATGGTAGCAATTGATCTATAATAAAAAGGAGGAGTAAACTCACTATCAAATTATCTAAGCAATAATTCTTATTGCCTTTTAATCACTTCAGAAGCTTGAAAAACACCAATCAAGTAGATTTGAAATTTACCATCAAATAATTTTGAAACATCCACTTGTTTCTTTCTTCATAATTTTGGCATTAAAAATCCCATTTATGGAAGATATAAACTCAAAATTTGAAAGAAAAATAAAAAAATACTAAAAACACAATAAAAAACTAAAAGAAAAATAAAAAAATACTAAAAACACAATAAAAAACTAAAAAAAGAAAAAGGGAAAAGAGAGAGAGAGAGAAAGAAGAGAGTATCACCAACATAATGGTGTGGAAGCCTTACATTTGAAGATAGAGATAGGGGGTAAGGAAGGATAATTAAAGGAAAGGTAAAGCAAGGTAAGGAGGGGGAAGATAGGAGAATGATGAGAAAGTGTATATATTAATCTCACCCTTGTTTGGGAGAGAAGTAAGGGAAATAGAAGGTAATATATATACTCTTGTTTGGGAGGAAAAGTAAGTGAAAAAAAAAAAAGGTTAAGCACACACTAAAAGTACTTCAATAACTTTATAACTTAAAAATTATATATATATATATATATATATATTTGACTTAATAAATAATTCTACAATTATATATTTCATTTTGAGTTTCACATATAATTGCTAGAAATTATATGTATTTTCATATTATCATTCATATAATTGCTTAGATATTTTTGGGATGTTCTTTCGTATAATTGTTGGCAATTATATATCATTTTCTATGTATAACGATATAAGTGTTGGCACACACACACACACACACACAATAGCATTTGATATAATAATAAATTAAAATAACAGAATTCTACTAGCAATGTTGCTAGTACAAAATTCCTAAGAGTTAACTAGATGCATACTTTCTAATAATAGTTAGAATAATATAGTTCATAGTTAAAAGTACATAAATCTTTCTAATACATTAACATGAAACTAATTATTTGGTGCATCAGCTCCACTAATCATTTGTATCAATAAATTTTTGCGGCATTTTCATGGACATCCAATAAGAGCCCTCAACATCTCAAATTTCTAAACTAGATAAAGGTAGCATGTATAATGACTTTCTTCATCAACATTCAACTCAGCCAATGAACTCTACACTTCATTTTCTAGAATTAGGAGTGTGCAAGTTTTAACCAATTCAATTATTGAATTTGCAATACTTGAGAAACATTATCAAGTCTCTCTTTAAAGCTAAAACTTCTGTATCAATTTTATATTTCTTGGTACTTTTAAGTTTTAAAGATGCTTCATCTTGAGAGTTTGCTTATGATCTTATGGTTGGCTCATGATCATGTGTCGAACCATTTTGAACATTCTCCTCATCTGCATCAAAATTTTCTAAAGCTACATCATTTTGAGACACCATAAAATCAATGTCATCAATAGTAGCAACTAAAGCATCAATGTTGTTCTCTTCAGCAACATTTGCCCTTCGCTTCCTCATTTATGTTGTAGTTTCAACATGTTGTATGGTTGCTTTATCTTTCCCATAAAGTTGACATAATTTATCAAATTTTTGCATTTATTTGTGTTGTTATTTAGTAGCTTCAGGTTTCATCTTTAATGTATAGACATAAAAAAGTAAAAATACATTAGAGTATAAGCATATTATTTAAAAATTAAATAATAGAAAAACTTATAATTTTAGTAAGTAGCTCAATTAATTATTGCCAACTTTAGGTTCAGCAGTGATCATTTCAGTGATATGATCCCATCCAAACCCATTCACAACATTTTTGAACAAGCGATAATATGAAAACCACAACTTTTTATTGTGTTTCATGCAATTTTGGATTTTGTCCTTATCAATAGGTTTGTCAAGAAATTTGTCCCTCAATTCCTTCAAAATATTTTCAAATGCATGTGTAGTAAAAGATCCACCAACTCTATTGCCCAACACTTATTAATGCAAATATGCATCCACAAGAGCATCATCCATGGGTTTGGACCAATAACATTGGCTATTACCCTTACTTACAAGTCCAATATCCAAATCCTTTCTTTTTGGAGGCATCCTTTAAACAAAAATAATTAAGCATTGAAATAAATATAAATTATTCATTTATTTATAGAAAATTTAGAATAAATAAACGAAACTAAAAATGATACAAGGATTATAAAGAATCACAAATGTGAAGTCCACAATTCAAAAAGTAAATATCATTAAACATTACAAACATTGAAATACATAATCACAAGAAAAAAATATATCAAATAGTGTAATCAATCCACATAGATGCATCTATGGATTCTCTAATGAATTCTCCTCTAGTTGTCTCCTCATTATCATCTCTACCATTATGGTGTATTTCTTGTGCAACACAATTATTCGCAAGTTCAACATCAACCTCATCAAGAATTTTCTCATCTAGATCCACACTCATCAAATAGTTATGAAAAATACAATAGACCATAATAATTTATTTTTGAGTTTCAACACTATAATTAGGTTTTGTTAAACTTGCAGTAATGGAAAATAACTTCTTAAGTACTCCAAAAGCATGTTCAATTGCATTTCATTAAGAAGAATATCGAAGATTAAATAACTCGCGTGCATTCCTTGGTGGATTTCGGGAATACTCTTTCAAGTGATAACGTTCTCCTCTATAAGGTGTAATAAGACTATTTTTCAACATGAATCCAGCATTAACAAGATAGTATTTTCCTAAAAGAAGTTACATTTGTCATTAAATTTCATCTAATTTATGGTTTTTATTATAATTAAAATGGTATAATACCTTCTAGAACTTTAAGAGGGCATTATCCAATTAATGCATTTTTTTAATATTCTAGAGTCAGATGTTGTCATTTCCCACCTAGGTAAGACATAGGTGAACTTCAAATCAAATGTACATACAACCAAAACATTTTATGTTGGATAATCTTTTCTACCATGATACTTAGGGTCTTCAATAGGAGAAACTTTCACACAAATATGTATTCCATCCATAGCTCCAACACAATTTTGACATCGGATTTGTTATTAAGTATTGTTAGTCATATATATATGTGTATCTACATCTAAATATAAAAAGCTAAAATAAGACATTTTTTCACCCTAAGGTATGGATAAAATCGATTGTTGTTAAATATTTCTGAAGGAACTTGAGACTTATTCAGTTGCATTTGAAATTTGTCCTTTACCTTTATTATAGCTCTTAAAACACTATAAAAATAATGACTAATCATCTCTCTAAACCGATAAAAGAAAAAATCAAGTTCATGATTACTGACATTATGTCTTAATAAGTAAAGTGCTTTTGCCACTTGTTCTTGTACACTTACTCGTAATGTTGGTCAAAGACCATTTTCTTTAACTAAAAGATCACACAATCCTATAAAAGTTGTAGGACCCATTCTTATGATGCTACAACCCTAATTAGTTGCAATCTTATTTAACAATTCTAACCTCACATTTTTTCCTTCTAACATCACAACATGACTAACTCTATTATTAAGTTCACGTCATCCCAATCCAAACCAATACATTATGATACAAATAACTTTTGCCACTAATAAATGATGTATGCATTGCAATTTAAAAAAAGGTTTTTTTAATATATTTGCAACCTATCTACAGTTAAATCACAATAAAATAAATATGGGTAATAAGTATAATATTCACTTCATATATGAAAAATAAAAAATGTTTAGAAAATAAAAATAAAAGTTATTGTTTGACATTTTAGAAAAAATGTAAAGCCTAATCTTATAAAGTAAAATCTAAGCTATATATTACAAAATATACATAAAAAATTGCAAGTCTCATTTAATATCATGTGAGTCCAGTGTACATAAAATAATTGATCTCAACTCTTATTTGGCAAATTACAATTCTTATTTCAATATCATGTGAGTATAGTGTATGAATTTTTATACAAAAATCCAAACTAATGTAATTTTTTTTCTTTATCATGGTACCACAATTAAATTTATGTGACTAAATATTTAATTTTCAATTTGACATGTTTAATGATAAACATGTAATATATTTAGTTAAAAATGTAAATTAATTTTTTACATCCGCAACACAACCATCATGAATATTAGTAAATGCATGCATCCATTCAATTATGATTGAAGACAAAAATATAAAATTTAGAAAAAAAAAAAATAACAAGCACTAACCTGTAGGACAAAGCAAGAAGTGAGCAAAACACTTAAAAAACAACAAAGAGAAATGAAAACAAAATGAAGTTTCTAGTTTGTTGGTTTTGGGATCTTAACTATTGATAAATGTGAGTTTAGAGTTTTTAATTTTAAGTAAGGATAAAACTGAAAAATAAAATTTCATTATTGATTTAACCTTCCTCTTCCCCTTTTTTATACTTCAATTTGGGGTGTAAGAAAAATAGACTAAAATTAGGTACGGATGAGGAAAACTTCTTTTTCCCTTTTCCTTTATTTAAATGACTCATCTCTTCTCAAATAAGGGTATAAACTTACCCTTCCTTATGGAGAAAATCTCAGTATTTTAATTTTTTTTAGAAATATATTAACTAATTTTTAGAAAAATAAAGAAAAAAGTCATAATAAGTATTTACCTTATTACAAAAAGTTATTCAACATAAGATACATTTGAAAATAATATACTTTATACTTATAAATATATGAAAAATGAATTATGTAATAATTTTTCTTCAACAATAGAGACCTCGTACTTTCTGCATAATGATCCAATATTTTTCAATGTGCATCGAATGTCTTTTCATTAAGGAAAATTATTAAATCAAATTTCACTATTTGAAGATAGTGCATTTTTTCCCATACAAATATGAAATTTATTTTCATTTTTTAAAATAAAACTCTTATATTTATGAGTATAAAATACATTACATTTATATATTATATATATGTCAAATAATTTTCCTTTTTTTTCAATAGACAAAGAGCTAGTTCATCACTTTATCTTCCCGAATACTAATTACAATAAAAAATAGTTGTTGAACAATTTTTTTATTTTTTGGTTTCGTTTGTTACACGAAAAAAAATTTTAAGAAAATATTTTTTATATTTTTCTCTATTTGATATACCCAACAAAATTAATCAACGAAAAATATTTTTCTAATAGAAGGAAAAATTAAATCATTTTTCAGACTATGATCAACATATGTATTATTATTATTATTATTATTAGTCATCATCGATTATGATACCCATCATAGTCATTGCCAGTTGGTGATAGCCGCCAATGATAGGTGAAATCCATAAAATTTTTATTTTTAATATATTTTTTCTTATATTAAATAATAAATAGTATAATAACATATTTATGGTCTAATTTTATTATAATATTATAAATCAAAATAAAATTAATATTTTTTTTATAGTGTATATCAAACACCAGAAAATATGTCGTTCAAAAAATATCTTTCTCAAAAAATTTCTTCAGACAAGTTATTTTTCATGAAAAAATAGAGTTTAATTTAAAGAAAATGTGCATTTACATCATGATCTTTCTATTTTTTTTCTTTTAATTCATTATTCCTTATTAAGATGTTATAGAATAACTGATTGCTTATAGTAATCCAAAAAAATCAATATTAATTTGTCTAAATGACCTTTCATTAATACAATGTTAATATGTAAAGTTAATTATAATTTATATTTTCATGATAAAAATGGAGATAGGTAGAAATTTTGAGTTAATAATGGGGTTAACCACTTAGAACCCCTACTGTTTGCTACATTTAACTAATTTGTTTCTCATTTTTCAATATTATACTAAATCATTCCTCATGTTTTGCTCTATTACACTAAAAAATTATTTCATTAAATTCATATGAACGTCGTAACGTTTGTTATATTTAACTAAGTCATCCCTCATTTTTCAATACTATACCAAATTATCCCTCACATTTTGCTCCATTATACTAAAAAATTCTTCCGTTAAATTCATATGAACGCCGTAAAGACTTTTTAGTGTAACAAAATAAAAATGAAAGATGATTTAGTATAATATTTTAAAAAGTGAAGAATAATTTAGTTAAATATGATAAAAACTAGGGAAATCAAAGTAATTAATTCAATAAAATGCAAAACTTAGTTTTGACTAAATTCTCTTTGACTAACGGACAAAAATGATCTTTCTAACACAAAAAGATTTTTTAGTATAATGAGATAAATAAAAATGACAATGGAAAGTGAATTCTCCACTCTCCATGGGGATTCACGTCGATGGGGCAGGAATCCTCATCCTTTCTCCCCTATAAGGTGAGGGTGGGGATTACACCACGTCCTCGAGTCCGTACAAAGATCCTTGAAGTGGATCTCCATGGGACCTAAAAATATTAAATATATTTTTATCAATTTTTATATTTATTAAGTGTATATTTTATATTTATTAAATGTATATAAATATTATGTGTATAATTATATATTTTTATATATTTATTATTTATAGCATAAAATATTTTTATTTTATAATATAATAAGTTATATTTTTTAAAAAATAATTTGGAAGTAATTGAAAAAATAAAAAAAATCTACCTTGCAGGGAATCCTCGTGAAGTGAAGAATCTCTGTAGAGGCAGAGATGGAGAGAAAATTTCTCCCATCAAGAGGGTCGCGGGGATGGGGGATAGCCCCTGCCTCTGCCTCTGCCTCTGCCTCTGCCTCGCCTCACCCGTTGTCATTGCTAGAAGCAAACATGAGAAATAATTTAATATAATATTGAAAAATGAGAGATGATTTAATTAAATATAACAAATATTAGATGGTTTAGAGTAATTAACTCTTAATAATGAGGGTATATAAAAATTAAATAAAAATATAAATTGACATAATATTAGTTATATATTTTTAAAATAATACATAAAATGAAAAGGGATACTAATTTTTTTAGGATATATATATATATATTGCTGAGTGTTTATTCAACTTAATAGAACAGTTGTATCGTTGGGGTGCTCACAATTCAATCCTTTGGTAGATTTGGATTAGAAAAATTTTAAATAAAAAAATATTACAATTGACAAAAATTATCAATTTATTATTAAAAATTAGTTAATTAATTAATATATATTTATTAAAAAAATATATAAATAACATATTTTATCTTTTTTATTTGTATATTTTTATAGAAAAAGCTATAATATATATATATATATATATATATATTTGAATGGAGTAAGTAAAAAATAAATAAAAGCTTAATTAACGCTTACAAGAAGCTGTGATGTCTATGCTTTCTTCTGCAATTATATTAGTGTTGCAGAGTTATTTCAGTGAGCTAAAGAGTAAAGACATCAATCAACGGTAACTGTTTACTTTCCGGCGGTGAAGCAAAATACAAACCCAAAATGATGTCTCCGAAGCAAAGGACTGCCGATCGAGAAGGATCTCCTCATTTCAGGTTAAAAGTTCGTCCCTCAAAACCCTAATCCCAACTTTCTGTTTGGTCCCCGAGAGATAAAACTAATGCTGGAAAATTTTTAATTTTATGTTGGCTTCAATTGCCTAAACTCAGGAAATGATCAAATGAAGTGTTAGCTACTAAATTCCTGAGGTTCAATGCACGATAGAAAGGAAAGCATTTGCTCGATTATTTGTTTGCTTAGTTGCTTGCATATTATGAATGTTCATTTGTTTGTATCGTGTGATTTCGCACTCCGGTTGCTAGTTCCTAATGAAGCTGGAATGATTAGTAACAATGTCATGGCTTTCTTATTTGCAGGCACACTACTTTGCAGATAATCCATAGTATTGGAAACTTCTTTAGAATATGGTCAGTTTACTCCATTTATTGCTATTTGTCTCAGACTGGTGCTTCAGTCGTACTTTTTATCTTCATTTGTCTGGTTCCATCGTCCGTCCTGTTTTTAGTTTTGCAAAAGCCTTGGAAGGGGAGACCGCTCTCTAATCAGCAGGTTAATTAGGAACACTTTTTCTTATTGTCATATTTGAGTGAAAGGAAAGTGAAATATACTAGTTATCATTCTGCAGTTTTGTACTTCTTAGTTGGTGCTTATTGTTGTTCAGGTAGTGCCATCTATCATAAATGGTGCCATAACAGCTTTATACTTCATCTTGTGGGGAAAAGGCCTCAAGTCATGTGGACCAGTTCGGAAGGTTTACGCTGCTTTAAGAATATTGTTAATACCCTATGAGTTTCTTAAGTGCTTGTTCAATTGGAAATTCCCCTTCTTTTTCTTAATTTTTTTAGAGTTGCATGGTGGAAGGTAGGAGATGCATGTGAGGCAATTAGATGAGATGCATGTGAGGCAATTAGATAAAGAAGCAATCTGTAGGAACGTTATAAATTGAATATTCAAAATGAAAATCGTGTGAATATGCAGTGCATGATGTGAGAGGAATTATTTTTATATGATGCTCTAAGGCTAATGTATATCTCTTTGGACGATCTTAAGGGTTGTTGAGTATGACATCTTAATAATTATTTTTAAAAGTTCTGGGCTGTCAATTTTTTTAAGTTTTCTTTATTTTTAGATTTGCAGGAAAAACTTGTGGAAGTTGTTCATAGTTCTTGGATTCTGTCTATTTATATTAGGTCCAATAATATAATTTCACTTGGTTTCAGAGTGAAAGTTTATAGTTTTCTTCACGAAGTCCAAGTTGATATAGGTTTACAAGAATTAGATATCTGTGTATATACAGGGAACATATTTCATGGAGTGACAAAAAATTCATAAAAATGCTTTTTAGTTCTTTGAATTGCCGGATTCCTAAGAATTATGTTGCCAGGACTGTGTGTAATAATTAAGAAATTATAGGGATCATCTATCTGTGTAATCATTAAAAATAAAAAGAAAGGAAAGAAAAGTCTTAGTTTAATAATTGTGAAGGTACAGGTTCAGGTCTTTGGAACAGCCACTAATGCTGAAGGATGCGAGTGTATTACATTTTTTTGGGTATTTGTTCAGTCCTTCATATGAATTGGCTTTATTTTTGTAGGCATCATGTTGGTATTTGTATACCTGGTAACATTCTATCCATTGAAGACATGACACAAAATTGACTGATATAAACAATCATATGACTAAAAAGATGAAAATAATTTCAATCTAATCTTGAAATTGTATCAAATGCCTATTAACTAGGAAAGAGGTTTGCTTTTTTATTTGAATTGTTGTATGGAGAACTGGTAATTGACAATGCATAAAATTGAAGTGGAGCATTTTGGGAAGTCAATTTGACATGCTAAAGCCCCAACTAGCATAGCTTTTCCTCCCTTACCCCCTTCCCCTTCTCTATGGATGCCTTTTTTCTTGGGACGCTACCAATGGGTGGCTCAGCTTTTGAGGATTTTAACCATAATTAATCAAGAAAGCTACATCTTACAGAAGATGGTGTATAATGTATGCATGCAAGGGATTATATGATATGGATAATTGCTTAATGCTTTGTTATATGGTCAGGGAGTTATGATTTTCACCTTTTATGCTTTTTGGTGTTTAATGGGTTTATGCCTTGTTCAGTCTTCAAGATGATAGATACATAGTATTGTTCCTAAACACTGCACAATATTTCTTGAAGTCCTGAAAATGAATAGACACTCATGTTGGACTTCTTATATGTTGTTCCATTGCCTTGTACTGGGGCACTTGTGATTCCCTTGTCCTCCTTTAGGCAAAAGTGAAAGCAATTGATATTATTTTATAACTTGGTTAATGTTAACAGAGTATGAACTGTGCTTTTACTAGCTGAATTAATCCTTTCTACCATAATGTAATTTTGAAGACTATATCTGGTTGAACCTAATTTTATGAGTGTTTTTTTTTTTTTAATCTTTTTCTTTTTCTGCTGCATGGAGTCTTCACTCCACTTATTTTTCTTAGTTTTTTGTGGAATCCTTGGTGCTTGATTTCTTTGGTCGTCTAACTTGGTATATCATATGTTCTTATTTACTTCCAATTTATTAATGGTTTCAGATTAGTTTATTTAATTCTTCATTTTGAATCTAGAGCTATATTGGCGGAGTATTCTGGTGCTTTTCTTGGAGTATTATCTGCCGCATTATATGGTCGGACAAGCCATCTCTTGAAAAAGGTAAAATTCAAAAAATATGTTTGAAATGTTTTCCATATGATTTGTGTAAGGTTCATCGCATATATAGGTGTCTTAAAATTCAAAAATCATCAACAGTTCTTTTGCTTCATGAATTGCCATTTGATGGTCAAAATAAATAATGCAATAGTTCTTTTGATGGCAATATAAATTGCTGATAGGGAACAGAACATTGTAAACTTGTGGCAATACCGAATTTGTTATAGTCTGCTCCTAGGTATATGTAGGTACTTGGTGGTGACTATCTGATCTGATATGTCAGGTGTAGCACCAGTCATTTGATATCTATTGTTTCAATTTAGAAGAGATTAGTTTTTTCTCTATTCTATGGATGTTTCATATTTCACCAGGTCGGTGGGCTTATTTCAATGTTGGCTTCTTTCAACTTCTTATCTCAAGAGTGGGCAATGGCCACATATTCGCCATTTTATATCCTTTGTAGATTGAACATTTATCTCATTTGAATAAGCAATATTGCCCATTGTTGGATGTTCTTCCTTTATTTCTTTCTATCGGCTCTTCTCTTTGAAAATTCCCAAACAATACCCTTTGTTAACTTAATGTGAAAATACCATTCAAAGATACTGCTGATGCTGAAGATCACACAGGGGAAGTTGAGTTCTGCAGATATGATAATTCCAGTCATTGCTGGAATATTATCAGCTTTAAGAAGGGTAATTGCACAGCATCTGTCACTCAAGGTATTGACATTCATCCACTTATGTTATAGTTTGCTTTCAATTTTGACAAAAAATTTGAAACTACCATTTTTTGTGTATTATTAATGGTTTCCCTTTTTCAAAGGGTGGGAGGAACAGGAGGACATCAGATTGATGGCAATCCTTATTTATTATAGCTTTTTTTCTCTTCTTCTTCTTCCAGAATCAACTTAAAAGAAGGACTCATGCCATAACCATTACTTCTGCAACAAGTTTTCTATTTCCTGTGGCCATGTGGGACTTCATTATTGTAAGTCTAATTTGACTAGGTAGACTATGTTAGGAAATGATGTCTTTATTAATCACTGATTGCTTGGTTGAAAATAGGTTGCTGTTTCTTTGTTTTTCTTGCAATATTTCTGGGATCATCCATTGATAGCAGCATAGAGTTGCCATTTTCAGCTTGGGCATTTCTGAGCACTATTGTTTTTGGAGTTATCTTGATATTTTATGTTGACAGCATTGCAGAGGAGAGGTAAATTTTCTTGATAGTGTCATTTGTGCTGCTCGTAACTTTTCGGTTTACTAAATGTTGGGTATTTATAATGAACTGATGGTGTGTGTGGAAATATACATTCATGTTCCATGCTTCTGTTTATGTTACATGCATGGTTATCTGAATCATTTGATTTCATTTTGCTCATTTGTATAACCCTGAATTATAAATGAAACAAATTTTCATCCATCTGTCTGGCAACATCTCCTCTGGAACCATCAAATGACTGTTTCTAATCAATCATGCATATCTTAGACACTATCTTCGAAATTGTTTGTTCATTTTTTTAATTTTAACTTGTCTCATGCTGTAGATAATGGGGTTTCTATTGGCAAATAATAAAGCATGGGAGTTGCAGTGTTACACTTACTGACTCTGTCATTTTACTGCTTCTGTTAGTGTGGTCGTTGATTCTTTGGTGGATGTGAAATGGATATACCTAACTTCTCAGAACTGCAATTTCTGCAGTTTCATGCACTGGAACATCCTTTTTGTACTTTTTGACATCTTTGCTGATAAAAACTAAGCTGACTCTCAGTTACAATATGTTATGAGAAAAGCCCATAAAATTGCATCAGCCATTTTTATAATTTTGTAGTTGCTGATACTTTCCTAATGGCAATCAATCTGGAGAATTATTTATGACTATTGTTGTATGCGCTGGTTCCATCTTGTTACCATCACCTAGTCTTATAGACTTGCCTGTTGGCTGGGTTCTTAGGTTTTGCGGTGTCATTGTCCGGCTTCCCTGGTTATATCTATTATAATGCAATAATGTTTAGAATTTAAATGTAATCGTAGGAAGTGTTAGGGTTGATTAATGATGAAACTGTTTTTTCTGTTTGTAGATTGCCCATGGTTTTCTCTTCTCCAAGGCATTTAACGGTAGCTGGAGGTTGTCTATAAAATGGACTTCTCTCTCCCAGGATTCATTATTTGCTCATTAATTTTGGGCTTTGGTATGTATAAAATTCTTTGATTGAGTTGTGTCTGTGTATGCATGCTTGTGTTTTATTTGCACGTGTTGTTTTTTTATCTGCTCAATTTTTTTTTTCTTGAGATGGATACTAGAAATCTATCACTCAAAAATGCAGAAAGAATTCTGTTTGTTTCTTCCAGTCAGACTGCACATTCACATACCTTTTGGAGTGGAAAGTGTTGAAAAAATTTTCATTGAATATGAATTTCTTATATCTAGAAGAATGAAAGGAGTTCTAGCATGATTCCAATCATCATTGACATAATGCTTAGATTAATCTAAAAACGAACCTGATGTCTTTATCTGCAGCATTATTACTTAATCCTTTTGCAAATTGAAAATGCAAAGCATCGAAAGACAGCTATCATATATGTTATTCTGTAACTTGGTATAGAACTTGTTATGTGTGATATTCCATTCCAACAAGATCTATTTTAACACACACATGTATTTTGCTTCAACAAAATGCTGTTTAGCATGGTATGTTATTATTATTATTATTGCATAGATGGGGATGCTTTTGTTAGACTTGTCGGCTCTCTCTCTCTCTCTCTCTCTCCAATGTTTTCTCTATTTTCCTTTTCCATTATAATTTAATTAGGGCTTTCAAAGAGAGGAGGATGCTTCCTTCCCTTATTGTTTTTTACAGCAATTTTCCTTTAGGACCAGCGATTATAAATTTAGTAAGTGCTCCTTTGGTATTGTGGTTAAACTGTGTTTTACAAATTGCGTTAGAATAATTTAAGACTTGGCACGCTAAGATTTGGGAAAAGCTAGATTTTTTAGCTTTTTCAAAACCGTGGTTTAGCATAAGCAATAAAAAAATTGAATTAAAATATATTACCAAACACAATTTTCAAGTGCAACTGTAAACTCAATGCCAAAGGAAGCCTAAGTAACAATGAATGGATGTGTGCAGCAAATTAATTTTTATGAGGATTATTTGTGATATGCCACATCGAAAGATCAGTGAATGAATACCTTATTTATAAGAATTGAAGTTACATATTGATGATGATGGAGTTCAAAATTTGAAGTCATGTGCCTTGTCAAGTCTACTTTTGGGGCGTGATGCTTAACAAAATGAAAAACTCTATAAACTCAAATAGTGCAATAAGAATGAAATTAGCTCATTGCTAAGGCAACAGGAAGGACATGAACACCTTGCTTTTTCATGCTCATTTCTTGATTCTGTGCTGTGTGTCCCCATGATCCCTTGATTTTTGCTTGACAATATTGGTATTTGTTGCAGGCATTTATGAAGCAACTTCTTTGGATCGAAGTAGGAAGGGTGCTTTTCAGCATTCTGATCCACTGAATAGCATGTTGGAAGAACAGATACAGATGCCCTCACTGCCAACTTGAAGTACGCAATGCTGGTTTTTCAAATATTTTGCACGTAAACAATACTTCCAGCAAGGGTCACAGGCAGTAAATTGTTTCCACTTTTATGTTTTTTCTCCTTTTCTGATGCAAATGAAGGATTCAATTGATTTCTAGAGGAAATGCCAAATATACACTTAGAATATCTCACTTAGTTCTTGTTGATACTGACCGACCTCTTTTTGATATGAAGTGTACATAAATCCTGTAAATTGATTTAAGCACAGGATTCTTTCAAATGTTGTAGCCTTGATATTTAGTAACTTCCCTGAACTATTTTATTTCTGTGCTCGTTACAGGCTCTCTCTCTCTCTCTCTTAAGTATGTGTCTTTGCTCTAACGTTTTGACATTAATTTTTATCAATATGTTTATGTAGTTAAATTATCTTCCTGATGAAGGAATCCTGTACACTGGTCTTTTTCTTCGTCCCTAGAACGTAATGGCACAAAGAGTGGCAACTTCTGACATGGGATGAGCAATAACAAAACCTTTTCCCTTTTCCCCGCTGATTACTAGTGTAGGGAACTTGTTCCCTTTCCTCTGCAATTTGCATCAGCTGCCAAATTCATTTTTCAAGCCATGAAATTAGAATTTGATCAAGGGATTATTTGCTATATTTACTTAAATCATCTCTCACATTTTAAAATTATATCAAATTGTTCTTCATATCTGACTTGTTATACAAAAAATTTTTCATCAAATTTTTTGTTAAATTTTTGTGAAATGACGATAATATCATCAATCTCATCTCAAATTTTCTTTTTACGCCTGTTATGAAAAACGGAAAAAAAAAATTATTACAAACAAAAATATGAAAATAATGTATGAAAATTATCAAAATTTAAATTATCAAATAATTCATAAAAAATTATCAAAATTCATAATCAAAATCCTTTCATTCCCTTCATCAAAATCCAACACACTTTACCACTTCAACTCTTCAAAGTCAGAAAAACCAAAATTTCAAAGCATCAACAAGAAAAGTAGAAAATTTTCTTGAGAAACAACAAAGAAAGAAAACATTCATTCAAGTCAAATCCTGAACTTGTAAGATCCTAGAGATCTAGGAATATCCATGTATGATTTTTTAACTTTTGATTGATCATCCTCCCAAATTCTCCTTTCATCGCCACTCAAACTGGGCAATGCAGGCCCACTGCTCCAAAACAGCAATGCCTTCCCAGCCTCCATTTCGAAAAGATCAATGACGGATCAAAACCCAAAAATATAATCACCTCGTCAATCACCAATAACCTAATCTCCTTGCGAATCACCCAAAGTGATTTTTTTTCAAGGCAACCTCATCATAGATTTTTTTGAAGCGATTCTTTTTTTTTTTTTTTGAAGGCAACCTGTAGCCAAGACATTAGTCAAATGTATCAGAGTTTCTCCATCTAACAAGTGTGGAACTTTATATCGTAGCCAAGGACATGCTTGACCTCATTACTCTGAATAAGGGTGATCAAAAGTTTCAAATACAACTTGGAATTTACTCTTTTGCTTAACTTTATTGCGATGGCATGAAACCCAAGAGACAAGAGAATAACATGTGATATTTTGAGAAACTTCAATGCTTGCAAAGAGAACATTTCAATAAATGGTTAACGAATTCATCCACTAAAAATTGTTCAAATTAGAGAACTTAATTTTATAAACTTGCAATGTATCTGGTCAATTGATTCTGCATAAATGAATGATCAATTACAAGCCGTGTCTATTATTTCCAGCGCTTTTGGTTAGTGCTTTAGTGACGATATGAGTAACAATTCCGATGGGGCAAAAGAGCAGACACAGAGAAACAGAATGTCGAGTCTCAATTTCATTTTCCAATCCATCATGAAAGACTTGCCTGATTAAATCACAAACGGTATATGTTAAAATTGTTAGTAACTGAGAGAATAAGGGAGGAACAGAAATACCTTGCAGCAAAGAGATCAACAGCTAACAAGTGAATCCATGCTGAAGCTAATGTCATTTCACTGGAGAACATCTTAGCAATACCAGACAACTGTTTGCAGTTAAAAAAACACATTACATGAAAACTTTTAATTGTCTTTTTTATAATAAATAGACATCGCTTAGAAATTTAAGATACAGAGATTTATATTCTGCACGCACCTCCGGTAACCAGTATTTACTTGCAAACATAAGCCGTATTGTGTCAGGCGTCCAGGAGAGGTATAACAGATATGCATATACAAGTCCAAGCACAACATATGGCATGCTACTTTTCATTGACTTTCTAGTCTGCATTATGCACGATCAAGTCAATTATGTCTACAACTTGACATGAGGCATTGTTTAATTATTTTCCAAGTAGCGCATGAATTGAAATTTACACGCAACACAATACAAGTTCATCAGAAATCCTCAGTTGAACACTTAAAATCAGAAATCAAATTGCAAAATTTATGACTCAACATGAGTATCGTGACCAATATTTGAGAATGGCAGTCGAATATTAATTTAAAGGCCAATACAACCAAGACAAATAGCCAATCAAAAACTTATCATTAATTGTACTTACTATTTCAAATCATGAGTAAAAAATTCAAGAAAGCAATTTCAGCCGCTCAATAGTAAAAGACTGATTACGAGTTCAACAATAGGAAACTTGAGAATTCTTTATAAAATTCATGAAGAGGTTAAATATTCACATGTCCACAAGCAGATACTAAACTTTTAGCAAAATGTGTAAATATTAAACTCCAATTCACAAACAAATAACAAAAAAGACATACCAGTTCCGCTTTAGGTGCTACTACCATGAGAGTGTAAAAAGGGAGAACAGCTGCAGTTCCCAAAGTAAAAGCATTGCTTGCAATTTGAGAATTTGTCAACCCTGTATGCAAAGCAATACAAAAATGAATCACAATAAAAGTCAGTTAATAACAGTTCAAGTAGTATTGCATATCGAATGAAGCAACATCTAAAGCAGTATAAGAAATCACATACGTTCCACACTTTTCTTCAATGATTTATATGTGTGAAGCCAATGTAATATACAACAGGGATCAAAGACATTAAACATAATTTATGTATGTGATCCTCTGTTAACATCACTCATTCAACACAGAGACAAATAAACTGCAAGTAGGACGTCAAGTAAGCATTGATATTGCACATAAAAGGTACAACTGAATCAAATAATTGGTTGACTCAACTAATAACTGGCACAAGCATGACTCTCATTTCAAAAGATAATTTTTTTTTTCTTAGCAAATTCCATATTCTTGGTACAATATTCAAAAAATAACAGAGGATGACCAGAAAAGGGGAAAAAGAAGACAGGCTTGGTTGTGGATTTATAAAAACCCCAGAACACCTCCTCCCTATTTGTGAAGAGAATAAAACAAGGAGAAATCCAATAAAACAAACTAAGAATCTCCATTCTCTAGGAAAGAACACCAACTATTTTAAAGCTTTAAAAAATCAAAACCTTGGACAATCTTTCACATGGAATCCCCACATAAGAAAATAAAAAATAGAATTGATTGGAATTACTAAAACAATTAATAATGATCGATAGTTAGGCAGTAAGCACCATGGACAAAAGGAATTACATGATGAATATACTCCTGAGCATTTTTGGTGGACAGTGAATCTTGCAAGTTTAGGTTGAATGCTAATTCTTGAACCTCCCAGAAAACTCCAGTCATTAAGTGAGCGAGCATCCACTATTGCGATTTGTTGGCCAAAAAGTTCAGTGTTATTACTTTCAAAAGAAAAGGAGAATTTTGGACCACTCTTCTCAACAGTTTGCCGAGATCTTATAGTTCGTCTTGGGTAGTCAATCTATACACGAAATGAAATTTAAACCTCATAAGAAGTCCCCAAGTTCTAAATACAAACTGAGTTAATTCTTCCTGTGGTTCAGTCTAATGGTAATCCAATTCAAAAAGTAATGCCAGCGTAAAGTACAATCTTTACATGTCAGGACTGCAAAATTCCAGGCATGATTTTCAAATCTAGCATCTAGATGAGGCATATAAAATTTATCCTGAATCATAGTTAAATATGGCATCACAACAAAATAACATCCCAGCAAACTTGTGTACGAGAGACAGAGAGCAAGAGCACACGCAATGCACTGGCCCAAACAGAGGAATATAACAAAAAGTTAATAAGAAAGAAGAGCCCAAAATAGAAAAGACAAATCTATACTTTCAAGAAGTTGCATCAAATGCAGTACTGAAATTGCCATACATTTATGTGAACTTGGTGGAAATACCACCACACCTTGATTGAACTATTGTCAAATACAGAACTCAGGAAGCCAATAACCGGTAGATAAAATGTGGATGTTGCTGACATGTAAATCTACAACACAAGCAACTTTGTGATGGTAACTCCAAAATATAAAACTTGGAATAAAACGGGATTGGATTTAAATTTCCAGGGAACTAAAATTGCCATTTCCCATGATTCAATCCAAAAGAAATTCATCAATAAACACCATCAACAACCAAATTTTTTTATTAGCAAAAGGAAATCCCATGTTAACGAACTGTCCAAGTTAGCCATTCAACCATTCCAATGGCACCACAAGATCAAAAACATAAATAAAAAAATAATAAAAAAAAAACACAGGAAAGAAAACCCACACCTTAATAGGGAACTGAGAAAGGCATAAGCAGGAAAAGCAGGCCATATCTGGTCCAAAATAGAGATAACCAATAACAATAATGGCCTCAACATCCGGTTAAAGCTTAAAATTTAAAGACATTAACGCCAAAAATGGTGAGGTGGGTATTTCCCACTACAGAGGAAATGAGTACAGGCCGGTGGGGAAAGTATACAAAAGAAAGCAGAGAAGGAGAAAAAGAAAGCCCCACATTTTGCGCACTCAAAAAACATAAAAGTACCAACAACAGTAGCTACTAGTACTGATGAATAAGACTAAATAAGCAGAGAAGAGCAGTGTTATCAGAACGCAACCAGAGTATCTACTGATCAATAAAATTAAGGATTAGTTAATTTAATTGGCAGAGGATGAAACCGAGTCAATTTAAAATTATTATTTAATAAAAATTTTAAAATTTTAAAAATTATATTATTTTATTTAAAATTTAAATATTAAAATTATTTTAATTATTTTTGTTATTTTATTATATTATTTTAAAAATTATTATATATATTTTTAAGAAATTTATTAAATTAAACTAATTAATTAATGAAATTAATTAAAATAAAAATTAATCAATTAATTAATTTAATTTTAATCTGATTTTTAAGATATGAGAAAGAGCCATAATTGTGAAGTGAACCAGTTAAAAGCTGCTAAAATAGGAATCATCACTTTTGTAAAAATTATACCCTTTATTTGGTTTTAAGTTCAATGGAAGAAAACGGGACTACGATGAACGAAAATTTTTGAAGAAAAATATATTTATATTTTGAAAATTTTTTTTTATAAAAATTCATTGAAACTAGTCCAAAATATTTCAAATACATATCTTCAACTTGAAAAAATTAATAAAAGCGTTTTCAAGTGAAAATTCATTTATTTTATACTATTAATTTTGATTATGAACTTATAGATAATTGATATTTATTTTTAAAATATTTAATTAATTATTATCATTTTATTTATTTATATAATTAATATTGATTTTGATAATTATTTGTAATATTATTTTTTATTTAATTTCATAATTAGTTAGTTCAATATTTATTATAAATGTATATATGTAGGAAAAAAAACTTATAAATAAATTCTTATATATTTTATATTTACACGTTTCATTTACATTTCATTTTCTATATTTTTGAAAAATAACATTATTTTATATGTGTTTTTGTTTTTTCTGTTTTCTTGCTATCTGAAAATGGAATACTACTATTTTTTAAAAAATCTATTTTTCTTTAAAAATATTGTAAATTTATTTTTATATTTTAATTTTATTTAGAAATTTATTAATTATTATTTTTTGTTTTAAATTCATTATTATGTTTTTTATTTTCATAGATATATTAAATATATTTGAATTAAATGTTATATATATTATATATGTGATAGAGTCTATTATCTATCTCACAATGGATAAAATTGCCGCGAGTAGATGAAAGAGGCTATGGACCTCAGTTGATTGTGACATAGATAGAGAATGGTGCAGTGCACATGGTGTTTATTGCATGCATGTGGTTTGCAAATGGATGCTGTGACATGAGATGAGGTTTCTGGTTGAAGAAAATAGCAGCCATGAATTTGTGGCTGTGCTCAAGAGGGTCTTCCGTAGAGTTGATTGCTCCTGCGGATAGTGATTGATATTCATTAATTCATAACGAAGTATTTGCAAAAATTAATGATAATAATAATTGATAATTTATTAATATGTCAATTAATTATGTTAGAATTTTCTTTGTTTTTTAACTTTAACTATTAATAATTAATATAAGATAAAAATATCTTTTAAAAAATTTTATTCATTGATCTCCAATACACATTACTTTTAAGAAATACATTTTTTCTGTATTTTCCTATATCTGTTAGAGATATTTCATTTTTTTTAATTATTTTATTTTTTAGTTTAATTTATTTAACTAAAAATATAAATCAACATATATACTTATTAATATATACTTATTAGTCATTTCATAAATTAATAGCAATAACTATATTTACTAGCGATCAATAACAGTTATCAATTATATCCATCGGTTATCCCAAATAACTTTAAAATTATTTTTTCCATGGCTCAGTTTATATATATATATATATATATATATATATATATATATATATATATGAAGCTTATTATTGCTAATGTTATAAATCATTATCACTCTATTTTATTTTGGTTCTTTCCATTTTTAAAAAAATTTTTGAGTTAGTGATTTTGATTAAACATGATTAGTGACTTAAATAACATAATTTAATTACAATAATTTAAAATTATTAGAATTTAAAATAAAATTTGAAACCGTTGAATATTAAAAATTTATGTCATTGATTTTTTTTAAAGTTGATGTTTTTACTATTTATTATTGAAATAAATTATAAAAAATAATTTTATCATTTTATGTTTTATTTGATTATTTTATTTTTTTATTTGATTAGATAGTGATATATATTATATGATAGTTAATTTATATGTCAAAGTATAATCCGACAAAATTTAAAATAACCAATATGTAAAAATTGATTATGCTATATATATATATTCAATATTTTTGTATCAATTTAGGTTTTTTTAATTTTAATCTATAATATTTGATATAAAAAAATAACAATATAATTAGATATGTTTATGTGCTTACCCCTAGTGAGGATTAGTGCTTCTTATCCAACTTTTTGCTTGAATTTATTCCAAAAAGTGCTTTATTAATATATTGTCCAATGAATTTATTATTAGTTGAGTCATGAGTATAATTGATATATATATTTGAATAATTAATATATTATTTTCAAATTTGTAAAAAAAATTGAAAAGATTTTAAATTTACTTAAACCCAAAATGATTGAAAATTTTGAAGTCTCAAACAACTCATTCACCTCTCTTCTTTTATGATTTGTTAATATTGAAAATATATATCTTCCTTAACACAAATGAGTAAGATTGGCGATGATATTTAAGTGAAGGAATGACAATGGGCGGAGAAGCCTTCTCTCGTCTCCACCCCCACCTCTTTTAATGGGAGGGATTTTTTTCTCTCACTGGTAGAGATTCTCAGTTTTGTTGCTTATCTTTTTTTTTTTTTTAATAAAATTAATTATATGACATTGTAAGCAAAAATATCATATACTATATATTAATATATAAATATAAAACATAATTATGCATAAAAAATATATATAATATATATCTTTAATACAGGTATATATATGTTGGGAAGGATCTTATTAATGGGTTCGAGAGAGAAAAGTTTAGACGTGACACAATTTGATCGTCATGTCAAGACATAGACTTGGATTCTACACTAACCTTCCTCTTTTGTTCTCTTAAAAAGGCAGAATAAAATACCCAATAATAATCTTTTTTTTTTTTTTATTGAAGAGTTGGACCAAAAGTTGGATAATTTTCACCATGGAAACTTATCTTTTGATGGATTACATCTGAAGTTGCATAATTTTGAAACAGGTTTAGGCTCATCAAACTGCCAAATTTATCTTCTCTGAATATGAGTAAACAAATTCAACATTGCAAATTTGAGAAATTTATAGAAGTCATGATTTTGATTTTATTATTTTATTTAAATATCTTTGAAATAGAATATATATATATATATATATATATATATATATATATATATATATATATATATCAAAGATATATAAAAGTAAATGAGAAAAAAATTACAAGATAAGCATATTAAACTTCAATTTTATGTTTAAAAACTAACTAAAATACAAATTAAAAAATAAAATACTATAGGCTCATAGTTGATTTTTTTTTTTTTTTTTGTAAATCATAATTGATTCTGTTTTAAGTGCTATAGGCTCATAGTTGATCGGAGGTAATTTTAATAAAAAATGACTTTTATAACGAAATAATACAATATCAAAAGTAATTTTGACGAAATAATGCAAATTCAAAGTAAATTTGACAAAAAAATTCACTTTATCCTTTATTCTCATCTTAAAACAAATCTAGGAGTTTATTTGATACTTTAGTCAATACAGAATGTATACCATGAAGATTTGTATCACTTTTTTTAACTGTTTTTGTTTTTTCATTTTTAATTTTATTGTAGCAAAATAATTTTTTATTTCCTATTTTATTTTTATTTTAGTGAGGTAATATTTTTTAACTTTTAAATAGATAAGATTTTTATTTTTAATTTTATTTTAGGAAAATAAATTTTGTTTATTTTATTTCCTTTTTCAATATACCTATTATTTAGTAAATCATTTTTAACATTTAATTTCTTTATTTTTATCTATTTTTGACTTCGATATATTTTTTCTTTTTTGAATTGAAAAACTAAAGTGTCGATGATGTATTATAATTTTAAAATAATGAATTCTGAACATAATAGTTTGAGAAATAACAAAATGTAATAATATAATTTACAATTAATAAACGTTTAGGCTATAAATTTCTTTTACTTAATAAATTATAAAATATACCTCCAAATAATAATTCAAAATATGATGAGAAATGGATTTGAAATCTCTTCATTCTCATCACCGCAGGTTAGAGTTTTTTTTTTCCAATTTGAAATCTCTTCATTCTAAACCAATGTTTGTTGCCCTTAAAAAAGAAAATATAGTTGACTTAGTGACATAAACCTAATATAAATTTAAGATTATTCATTTTCAACCCCCCAAACATTGTGCTTGTGATTTGAAAGTTTATCAACAACTCGTTGCTTCAAAATATCTTTTTTTTTTCTCTTTTTTTTAAGAGTTTCAATAATTTGAAATCAGTTATCTAATAATATATAATAATATATTATTAATTATTTTCTTTTAAATATGTTTTGGTGTATTTTATGAATTTTAACTCATATCTTATTATAACATCATACTAGTAAGAATCTCACAATTAATAAAAATACAAATTCATTAAAAAATTTATAGTAAAAATAAAATTATAATTTCAAAATCAAGTCAATACGTCATTAATAGTGTTAAAGATCGATTTCGTATTAATATTTTAGATTGTAAATTTATTTTTTTTTATAAATATCGTATGGCTATTTATATATGAAAATATCTTTAATATTCTCAAAAAAAAAAAAAAGAAAAGAAGTACTTTTTTGCATGCTTGCATTGTTCCTGATCTCGTAATTATAAACTCGTGATTGTAATTTCTTTTTAAAGAATATGATTGAATTAACTATAAACAAAAACTAATGTTAAATTTCATAATTTTGTAATAAATTGAACTTTTGAGTCTTTGAGATGCGACATAATATTGCATGAAAAAGTATCATTTCGTATGCATGTGCAACAGATATTACCCTATTAACAAAGATATATATAAATTAATAGAATGTTCTAATAGAATTCCATGGACTAGTTATTTACATGAAAAGGCAGTCTTTTAACCAATCAAAACAATCTAAAAACTATTCAGTGCATGTTTGGTAGGATCTTATTTAACATAATTGAATATAATCAAATCAACAGAACAATGAATTGAAAATCTATTTCATTATACCAAACATGCACTTATTTATTCCTCTACCGCTTTTTTTTTTTTTTTATTTAATTTTTTTTCCTCTTTTTGGTGTCTGTGCTTAGCAGGCGTTAGTTTCTTTGCAGTGCCCATCGAGCCAAGAAATGATATCATTAAAAACCTGAATTATTCTTTCATCTGGCTCACCTTCAAGAAGAGAATGATAAGCATCCTTATAAAGATTAAGCTCCTTGTCAGAGCTGCGTGCTTTCTTATACAAAGCCTTGCTCACAGATGGATCAGTTACAATATCAGCCTCTCCATGCAGAATTAACAGTGGCAGAGACACCTGCAATCACACTCATTGTACAATAAAGCATGAAGACTCTTCCAGACCAGTTTTCTCTCATTCAATTGTATTCTATTCAAGATAATAGTTGAGATTTAGCAAAGTAAGAAATCTAAAATCAGTATATTCCCATCAATGTCCTATAAATTCAAGATAATAGTTGAGATTTAGCAAAATAAGAAATCTAAAATCAGTATATTCCCATCAATGTCCTATAAACATGACTTGCTAATAAACTAAAATCTCTGGAATCGCCTTACAGGGAAATCTCTAAAATGAAGATCTTGACTTGAGCAGGTTAACAGCTCAAGTAAATATGAATTAGGGAAAAAACCATGCAGCATAAAACATACAAGACCGAATAATTTACCGTTGCCAATTCAAAATTTTGCATCCCTCATTGCCCGTCTAGCTACAAAATCTTCATTCAAAATGGTACAACCCTCTTCCAACCACTTAGATCATATTATTCAATATATTAAAGACAAAGACAGAAATATCTACCGGACATCTCAGAATACAATTGTACACTAGCAATTTAACTTAGCATGTAGGTCTAAGTAACTCCTGAAGTTTAGATCTAATTATGGCTTATTCCATCCTCAACAATGTGCTGCAGAGTAAAGAACTAAAATCTGATGATGTAACAGAAAAAATGTGCACATTGTACGGGAAACTGAATAGAATTTCATGCTAGCACGATATGATCACTTGAAATACCGACCCAATTTGTTAAAATTTCAATGACTTAATAAGCAAAATATCAGAGGAAATAGCATACCTCCACTAATCGCTGTTCTATCTCTTGAGTGGTTCTGAGCATCTCCAAAGCTGTCTTTAATCGTGGTTTATCCTTGTATGCAATTATGTTATAAGCAGCCTACAAATAAGAAGAAGAAGAAGAAGAAAACGCTCAGGATAAAATATCCAACCACAGGGTCAAGGGTGTTAAATGCATGGGATGATAGATGAGAAGAAGGGAAAAGCATCCCTTGTGCAATTATCAGCCAGAAGTTATCATTTTAGAATGAATATAGTTAAAAGACAAACCAGCTCTCGATTCTTCAAAACCCTAAAAGCTGCCTCAGCCAAATCCTTTTGCGGAACTAATTTTTTCTTTGGAAGAAAATTGGCTACACCAATTAATATTTGTTTCACCAGCAACGGGGGAACCATATCATCTGCAATCTAGAATATGTTTCATCTTACATAAGGCAAAAATTAACATAAGAAAGATATGAATGTGATTAAGTTGAGAAAAATACTTTGCACATAGGTGCAACAAGAATGGCACCATTCCATGCATTTGGTTGTTTTAAGTGCACCTTCAGAGCAACAGCCCCACCCATTGACTGTCCAAACAGGAAACTTGGGAGCTTACTAATTGTTGAATCCTCTGCCACCCAAATGAATCACAAACATAAATGAAGGGTACACTGTAATTCATGTCAAGTTTAAAATACTACCAACGAAAAATAAAGAGTAGATTATACAGAGGGGGAGAGAGAGAGAGAGAGAGAGAGAGAGAGCTGATCATTTCATTGCTTGAATACATTAAATGTATAGTTTCACATACTTGTTTGAGTAATAAAACAAGGCTAGAGAGAGATTTCTTCCAAATCCGGTCAACATAAGTACAGAAACTTGAAAGAATATAAAATGAAAAGACAAGGATCAAAGCTGGGCGGGTAAAGAGTGATTAAATGATCCTTCTTATGCAATTTGATCCCGTCGCATAATCAATAAATAAATCGGGTTGATTACATAAATTTCCCATGGAAGTTACTCTGGCTAAATACAGAATTGTGAGACCATTCGTACCATTGACAGGAGCAAGTTTCAGATAGCCATGTCCCGTTAAATGAGACTAGATTACCATTTTTCTCATTAAGGACAACGTCCTCTGCATTCGCTAACGCTCCACTAGAAATAGCAACTAATTCAACTCTTAGATTTATCATTATAACCTTTTGAGGGGCTACACCCGAAAACTTATGAGTTCAATTTTCCTTAACATAACCTGTTCCTCCTAGAACTAAAGGGCCACAATGAGATACATATGCGCATATAGAAACTCAGATTGTAAGATTTTTATTGTCTCTATTTTGCCATCTAATGATTCTTGATCCAGGGCTATCTAAATAGGCATTGAAGCATTAACAGAACACAAAAAAAATATTTTTGGTAGTGTCTTAGTTCTTACCAAACTATGAAAATTAGGTTTATGTAGACCACAGCAAAGGGGAAAAAAACAGAGAGACAGAAACACAAGGAAAGCACATTCACAGAATAAGAATAAATCTAATGCAGATATAAAAGATGGCCACATAAACTAAGTACATTTAACATATCGAATACTGTTTCCACACGAGGGGTGGCTGGATCCATTCCATGGACCACACTCATATTACTAATGGATGTAAGCTCACAGCATGGATTCAGCTGTAAACAACATAAAAGCTAACCAGCCTAAATCTTATCATATTTTCTGCTGGATTTGTATCTGGGTCCACCCACAATGGGTGGGTTAACCCAGTCCAAGAGTTTTATTAGATAAAACACTAAATATAATATAAAGGACACTACCAAGTAAACTCCAATTGGAAGTTACTGATAGTCATTCTCTACAAATAAGATTTACAGAGACTCTATAAAACATCTCCTTCTCCACAAGTAAAGAAGCTAACTTTACATAAAGAAAAATAGAACTAAAATCTCTTTCAATTTTCTCTCTTGAGACAACGGATTAAGGGTATGAAACTGTGGGTAATTCTCGATTCATGATTTTACTCCTCGATCGAGTCATCAATTCAAGTTCTATCCTTCACTTCTGGAAATCAAAAAATTAATTATTTCGAAAAAAAAGAAATCAAAAAATTAATGTATAAAAATCATTTTTATATAACATAATTAAGGAATTAGTTTCCTTCATTTTATATATGAGATTTACCACAAATCAAGGGAATTTCATAGCTGAAAAAGAGAAGCACATGAATGCATCAAGTAACAAAGTCCCTAGTCTGCATGAACAGCTGCCTCTAACAGGGGTTCTCGAGTGAAGCAGCCCCAATCAATGCTTGAGTCAGAAGCTTGAATTCAGATTAAATAAGAAACTCCTTTTAAGGCACATGATTGACTAAGAAACTCTTTTAAGCCACATAATTAACTAAGAAACTGAAATCTGCATTTGAATTCAGATTAAGTGAGAAACTCCTTTAAGGCACATGATTGACTAAACAATCAGCTATTCTCAAGAATGAACCTAAAATGTGAATTCCAATAATCAAATTCAAGGTAAATAAATGATATATTAATTTTAGGCTTATTGACCAACAAAAAACCTGTCCATTTTTTCACAATACCACTCAAACCTCATGAAATAGCAAATATTGCTCAAAATTAGCCAAACTTATTTCAATATTATCAATTGTTAGAATTAAGATCTTAAATTAGCCCTACATGATGACCTGAACCCCACATTGAGATGATGGCAGTTTATTCCATGGACACTATATAGCATCCATGTCATTATATGAGGCCTATTTTAGAACTTAATTTTAAGTATTGGTGATATTGGCATAAGTTTGACCAATTTTGAGTTACATTGCTGTTTAGTGACATTTATGTGATATTTTAAAAGAGACAAAAATGTTTGGATTTTTATACTCCATGCTATTGGTAACAATCAACACTTGTTTGTTTAACATAGTGATCAACGTTAGCCTGACCCTCTTTTCCTTAGCATTAGAAAAATGAATCCATGTCCGGCCACTATACTAATTGCTTCTTCAGATGATGGTCCCTCTATACAACAAACCTCTCTTCAGGTTGCAAATTAACTCTCACTTAATGCTTCAATAGGACATTGAAATTGCAGTCCAGTAGGTTTGAGAGAAAAATGCATGAAGCCAGAACAAAAGAAACAAAACCAAATATGGTTCCAGCCAAAATCTCCACTATTGTCTAATCACCTCCTTGCTTCGCCCCACATTGAAATGAGAGCGAACAGAACTTCAAAGAAACTTAATTTACATCTTGTTTTGAACTTTAAGTGTTCCAATGCTTAATAATTTAAGCATCGTGTAGTGAGAGCTCTTGACCAGAAGCAAAGACCCAGAAGCCCCTTCTGCACCCTTAAAAGAACTCTGCTGGTAACACTTAGGGATGTGCAAAAAAGGTTAGATGTAGGACTTGTTTAACAAATCAGTCAAGTTTATTTACTCTAGTTTAGAATCCAGTCTGTCTGAAGGATGGATCTAGAGCTCCAGAAAAGATTCAATAGCTCCAATAAAGATTCAATCTTACATATCCACACTCCATAGATCATTTAATTTCTAAGCACCATATATGCGAAACTAGTGAAATTAACCATAGTAAGCCCACCTTTGACTTTGGAGAAATGCTCAATGACATCATCAACTAGCCTGTCAAAGCTGGGAATATAGCAATGAAGACCTTCTGAAAGTCCAAATCCAGGGTAATCCATTGCAAAAACTCCATATCCAGATAAAGCCAACTTTCTGGCAATTCCTGCAAACAATGCCAAGAATCAATAAAGCCTCGTCATCATCAGACCATTCCTAAAACAACATATCGATCACTACTAGATAGTAGCTACATGCCTTCAAAGAAAAATGTACAAGTGTCTCCATAACCATGACAATAACACACCACTGCTCTAGGAGATGAGGTCTCAGGAAGCCAACTTTTTGAGAAAATTTCCAATCCTCTAGAGTTCACTTCGTATGACTGTAAAAAAATTATCAAGGGATAATCTTTATGCAGAAAATATACCATAGCAACTTTACTAACCGCAAAATGATTACAGACATTCCAGGCATTTTTTTCTCCTCAAAAATTTCAATTTGCGCCAATGGGCCTTTAATTCACTAATAATACCAAGGTCATCCCAAGGACCCAGGACTGTGACGTTGTGACTTCCAATCCAGCCAGAGCCAAATTAAAAGGAAAAAGTGCAATTTGCATTTCAAGAACTTTGTCCAGGAAAAACATTATATACACCCAAACCGTTGTTTTAAGGAAAGACTAGGGCATTTAATGTACAAGAATGGAGAGTTGAAGTCCTAAGTGCTCACTCCTCTTCTTCACTGATGCGCCATAAATTCTACATGTTCTGCTTTAAATGTTAACAATAAGTAGGAATATTATCTGAATGCATTAAATTTTCAGCCTGTCAACTTCAACCATATGTCAATTCAACAAATACGATTTTTGAACTTCAAAAAATGAAAAAAAAAAAAAACTAAAAATCAGGCAAAGGATTTTATTACCTCCTTCATTTTCACTCCATCCGACGGTGTCTGCACCACAAAAAATAAATCATAATAAAAAAACAATAATTTCGATTTAAATTAACAGCACGACGACGAGACAGAATGTGACTGGCAAAAAGAAAAATGAAAAACAAACTTCATTACCTTAAACAATATATGGTCAATTCCAAGCTGGATATCCTTAAACGCGTCACGCGCGCGTCGTCGTGCAGGGGCCTCGTCCATGTCCGCATCCAGAATCTCCTGCAGCTCTTTGTCCATTAATACGCCTGGTAACTTCGCTGCGCGTCCCATTGCTTCCCTCTGTTTCCCTCTCTTTCCCTGGAAACAAACAACTCCTATGCCCAAATATTGTAACAACAATCGGCGATAATGAGAAGGACAGCGGTTAGTATTTCCGTAAAGAGACTGATAATAGTAAAATAATACAGACCGTCCAATAGGCTGCGGTGGCGAGCGGAGACTTTTCCGGACTTCAAAGCCATATGGGGAACGGAATCTGATCTTGGACTATGAATTCTAATGAAATATTTGTGGTTGTAATTTAAAAAATAAAATAAAATAAAAATGTAGACGTGTTAGCTTTTTCAATAGAAGGTTCTAAAAGCAGCTGGCGTGGTGGAGATGAAGAATATGCGGTCAACGGACGTGGTTAGGAAGGAGAGTATTTTGACCGTGAGGTAATTTTGATGGCTGATTGGCTGGGTTCTCGTGCGTAGACTTTGTGTTCGTATTGCCTAAAAACAGATGTCGGCCGTAGGACTTTAGAGGATTCTGCACAATTTTATATGATTTAGTATTAATCTTCAATTAACATAACTTGCAAACTGATTTGTTAGTCATAACTAATTTTTAAAATTAGTTATTTAATTAATATGAGCATAATTATCCGTAATAATTTTTATTTTTTACACTCTTCACATTAATACAAGATAATATAATTTTAAATTGGTTGCTTCACTTACTTTCTTTATTATCTTATCCACATGGTGTGTGCATGTGGACATATAAAATACCAAAGTCAACCGAAAACTAAACTGAAAAAAAATCAATTATATATATATATATATATATCAGAGTTAATATATTATAAAATTGCAGACTTATTTTTTATATTTTTATTGTGTTTATATCATATAATTGATATAATATATTTATATTTCAAAATAGATATATTACATAATTGATATAATATATTTATATTTCAAAATATATAATTATAAAATTAATATATTATAGTTTTACATACTTATTTTTTACATTGTTTGATAATTGATTTTAAATTTTAGATTTTAAATAGTTATTAAATAAATTATATTTATTTAATATTTAAAATTTAAAATCATTAAATTGAATTATTTTATCTTATTTTATTTGTCACATCTATCTCATGTTTCGTATTATTTTGTCTCAAAAGTTTGTTACAACACAATACAAAATTCAATAACATATGAGACGAGACTGATTTTTCAATTTTGTGAACGATAATTTTAGGGTAGAAGATAAATTTTTAAATCTCTTACTTGACTCATCTCATGCACGCCCTCAGACGGTGAATCTTTCCAATTTATGCTACTAACCTTCACATAATTAATAGTACTTATTAATAATGCTATCCTTCTAATTTTCTTTATTATCTTAGAAAACTTTTGAAATTTTTAGATTTCAATGTTTATTTAGTTATAGAAACTAGTAAATATTTTTTCTGTAAAAAGACTAAAAAATTTTCAATTATAAATAAATAAATATATATATATATATATATATATATATATATGATTACTTATTTGTAATTCTTCACTTATAGAAATCTTAGAGTCTATTTTCTCTAAAAAAAAAAAAAGGAAATCTTAGAATCTATGATTTTTTCATAAAAATTAAGAATACTATTTTATTAAGTCTGTTTTTTGTCTCAATGAAAGATATTGATTAAAATATGCAATGAAGTATATGATATTACATGTAATTGAAGTTTCGTGTTATTCTACAATTCTATAAAATATGTATGCCTTGCAATTGAGGATCAAATAGTAAAATAAATCTAGTTAATTTATAATAACCATGTATAATAAGTTTATAATAATCATAAATTCTCTATTAATCTTAGGAGGATGATTTAACATCCTTTAAAAGTGTTTTAATACTCTTTTTATTAAGTTATTAATAATTTTTAAAAATAAAATGTCATATAAAATAGTTTTTTAAAAAAGTGTTCTTGACTTTTAAAATTCAAATTTTTTCGAATTTTAATAAAATTAGTCACTCCTTTTAATTTTGACAAATTAGCCAAAACTAATAAAATATTAAAAAAATCTAGTCAAATTCAAATTGATCAAAATAAAATGGTATATCACATGATATGACAAATCAATTGACATGAATTTTTATAAAATAAAATAGTAAACTCAATTAACATTAGTTACTAACATCAATTAATATTATTTTAACTCAATATTTTAATGTGATGCATCATCCTATTTTGATTAATTTGAATTTTGGCTAAATTTGTCAAAAATTTATTAGTTTTGGCTAATTTTGACAAAATTGAAATTAAAAAGATTGCTAATTTTATCAAAATTCAAAAAGTTTTGAATTTTAAGAGTCAATAAGTCTTTTTTAAAAAAAGAAGTGTTGTAACATTTTTGAAAAGTGAATATCGCCACTCTTTTTATCTTCTTTCATTTATTTTAAAAAATCCAACACATTCAATATATTATGAGCTTGTTTAGTTTAGTAATAGACATCAACAATTTGTGAATAACTAGACACCAAATCTATCCATATGATATATAGTTTATATTTTTTTCTTTTTGTTCAATGTTTGCTTGAAATTTTGAAAATCAAAAACAAAATTTTAAATAATTGTACTACTTAATATAATTGAATTATTTTAAAATTTCTCTACTAGTTTTTAATTACAAAAATTATTTTTAAACAAATAATTATGATAAAGAAAAATGTATAAAATTTTATTAATTAACTTATTAAGGTCATCAAAGTTAGCTTTATAAATAACATAATGCAAATATTAATTTAATAGATTATTCTCTGTATATATACAAACATATATATATATATATATATTCTTAATTACAAAAAGAAACTTAAATATTTCTAATTTTGATTTTTTAAAACCTTTAAAAAGAGAAGGGAAAAAAAAAAAAGAGAGAAGTTGAGGAGAAAGAAGAGAAGAGTGAGAAAAGAGAAGAGCTTAACAAGTCATCAATATGCTATCATATAAAAATGATATCATGATGGTAGTTTATGAAAAGCCTAAACATGAGGTTTATTTTTAGTATTCATACACAAAGTGTAGTTCTTTTTACCTATTAGCAACATACTAATGAATAGGATTTTTAGAGAAAAAATTTCCAACAACATTCATTTTTTTTAAGAACATGAAAATGGAGATTTTATTGATACAGGAGAAATTTACAAAAGTTGTGGATGAAAATAATGAGTACAATCCAAATGAAAAAAAGTTAACAATTTATAATAATTACATACAATATATCAAGCTCACTTAGTATTAAAAAAAAAGTGAATACTCTCCATGAATAATAAAATGTCAATAACACTCAATAAAAACACACAAATTTATTCATATATTAAAGAGAGACACAATTTTATTCATATATTAAAGAGAGAGAGTGTCAAATCTCAAATAACACTTTAAAATACTAGTAAAGCTAAATTTGGATTTCCTATTTGGATGGCTTTCTCTACCTTGATATTCATAGATCATGAAGGTTTTAAATCTATTATTTCTAAGAGACAAAATAAAAATTAAAAAAAAACTTCTTGATTTGTTTTATGAAAGAAATGAATAAAGTCTCACTAGAGGAGTAGCGAAAATACACATGAGTGAGCAAAAAGATATAAAAGCCCAGATTCATTAATAAAACTACTAATATAAAGGGTAGAGAATGAAAAAATATAAAGAAAAGAGGTTGTTGCTAGCCAAAAATAGCCAGCAATCCCCTGTGTAAACCCAAGAGAGAAGCTGCGTGAGGGAGAAAAAAAAAGAGATCTATATTAATATTTTTTTCAATAAAAATAAAAATCATTTATCACCTCTATACTGTTCATCTTCATTTCTTTTATTAAAGAAATCTATATTAATATCTAAATTTAATCTTCATTTTTTTCATTAAGGAAATCTACATTAGTATCTAAATTATATATATAATATAGACAAATAGTATTTTTGATTTAGTTGAAAATTAATGGTCAAAAGTACTCTAAAATTTAAAAGTTTTATAATTTTCAAATTATATTATTTTAAATTAATTATTTTTATTCAAAATTAATTGAATTTTAATTTACAATAAAATAATTTCATTTATAGGATATATTATTTAAATTAAATATTTAACTTAGAATTTATATGCACACATATAATTCCTACGCAAATGTCAGCTATAAGAGTTTAGAGAAAAATCCCTCAATGACAATTTTCATCATCGTTTGTAATGCTAAAAAGAAAAAAATTAATTTCATTTTAATTGTTTATTTATAAACATATAGAAGTAATAGATTTAATATCTAGATATATAAATTTAGTTATATCTGATATAATTTATTAAAAAATAAAATAAAATACACGCAATTTTTAAATCTAAAGAAATAAATATAAAAAACTAAAAAATAAGTAAATTTATATTTCATTCAATAAAATATAGGATAAAACAAAAAAAATTAAAAAGAGAAGTCAATTTTTAGCTAAAATCTAAAAGTTGTTTGACTATAAAGCTTAATGAGAGAAAGAAAGAAAAACAAAAAAAGTGAATGGCTAGAATTTATATCAGGTTCAGTTTTAATATTTATGATGAATGTATCTCCTAATCAATTAATACATTCATCGAAATTAAAATTTTTTAGAATAATTTTAAAACACACCCCACATTAAATATTAATTGATAAAAAATTAATATATAATTATTAATTAAGATTTAAATATTATTTATAAAAAAGGTATAATCAAATAAATAAAATAATAAAATAAAATTTTAAAAATTATAATTATATATGAAGTTAGTCGTAATAAAAAATTATCTATTAATTTATACTTTCAACATTAAGTGACACAATTTTCAGGAAAAATTATTAAATTTGAATAAAATAATTTCTAATAATCAATCAAACAAATAATATTAAGTATTTCATAATCAAAATAAAATGAATAAATAATCATAAATTAAATAGATATATGAGATAATTGTAACAAAAGATTACATGTTGATTCATATTTTCAATTTTGTATGATATAATTTTAAAAGAAAATTTATTAAATTTGAACAAAATAATTTTTAATAATATATCATTATACAGTTTGCCCTTATATACATAAAATTTTGAATAAGCGATAGAATTAATTTAAATCTTTACTTCTTATTTATAATTTTTACGTTTTAGGTTTGTCACATTTGTTGTTTATAAGTAACTTAAAATTTTCACTTTTTTTTAATTTTTTATTCATAATATTTTAGCTTCCTGTTTATAGTTTTTATTTTTTAAAGTTTTTGTAATTTTACCTTTTAAGTTTTTAAATTTTTTGCTCATAATTTTTTATATGATATTGACTTCTTATTTAGAATTTTACTTTTTATATTTTTAATTTTAATTTATAATTTTTTTTATTATGACAGTTTGAGATTTTTAGTTTTATATTTATAAATATTTTTTGATACAACAGTTTTAATATAGTGTAAAACAATAACAATAGTTGTATGATACACAATTGTTTAACAAATAATAAGTAATGGTTTAAACCTAAGTCTAATACTGAAATTAATAATATATATTGATGTTTTTTAAAACTAAATAATTATGTTATAGTACTTTTATAAGAATATGCTTTATTTAATAAATTTGTATGAATAAAAATATGATAAAAAATATAAATTTATTTAGAGATTTGATCACTCAAATTATATTTGAACTCACGTTTATTTTAGAGGTGCCTAGTTGCTGGAATTTAGCACTTTTATTGGAAAAACTTTCTTATTTAGGTAAATAATTTTATAAATGTAAGATTAGTGTGTTTAGTTTAATCTAAGATTATCTTTAGAATATAGTATTATTGTGCTTGCTTTATATATAAAAAGAATATAGTATTATTGTGCTTGCTTTATATATAAAAAATTCAAAACTTTTAATTTATGTTACTATTATGCCCTAATATAACTACCCTTTTGTTCAATTGATATATACAAATACATAATAAGCATTTAAGTATCTAAATATAAAATAAGAGTTATTGCAAATTATTTTCTTCTATATAATAGTAATCAAACTATGATTAGATATTTATCGACTAGTATTAAGTAAAATGTAGAGTCAAAATATAAAATTATTGATAAAAATAATAACTATTGAGATTAAATAATATATACATCAAAAATTTCTATACAAAACAAAATATTATGTGACTGACAAAGTTTTGCAATATGATTTTTATTTTGTTTTGCAATAATTAACTAATTTTGCTTTTTATAGTTTGATTTATATTTTGATTAGGTTATATTAAACAAAATATATAAATTTTAGTTTATTAAATAAAAATATATAGAAGATTATATATGTCCATATATTAGAATAATTAAGGTGTGTGTATATATATATATACACACATACACGTGCACACACACACAAATGTTGGTGACCATGAGAATGTAATTTTCCCATATCTTATTATGAAAAACTATTTTTCAATATACAAAGAAAGTAAGGGAGAGGTTTACAATTTTTCTTAAGAATTTATCATCTTTGAGCAAACCAAACACTAAAATTTAATTAGCATTTTCGAATCATCCATTAGAATTTGTGAATTAAATATCTCTTAGGAGACATTTGATTGTCAAATTTAATATTTTTTTTATAATTATTTTTTTGTAAAAGCAAATTTCTAGGTAAATAATTTTAAGAATATAAGATTATTGTGTTTGGTTTTATAAATGATTTTTTTTTTAAAATTTAGAATTATTATGTTTAATTTGTTCATAAAAAAGTTCAAATCATGATTACATATTTAACGACATAAATTGAGTAAAATATAAAATAAAACATAAATTATTGATAAAAAAGAAATAACAACTATTAAAATTAGATAATATATATAGATCATTAAATATTTTTATATAAAATAAAATTTTATATGACTTATACACTTTTGCAATATGGTGTCTTATTTTGTTTTGCAATAGTTAACTAATCTTTCTTTTCAAAGTTTGATTTATATTTTGATTAAGGTTTTATTAAACAAAAATATATAAATTTTAGTTTAGTAAATAAAAGTACATAGGAAGCTTTTTTTTTTTAGAATAACATAGAAAATTAGATATATCTACATATTATAATAGTTAAAAGATATATTTGTTTATGTATATTTTTATAAATTTTAATGATTATAGGATGGTAACTTTTTTAGATAGATGAAAAAGTAAAAATGAAATTTATGAATTTAGCAATTTAGCTTTTTTTAGAAATGTAACATTTTCAGTTAAATTAAATGCTGAAATTTAGTATTTTTAAATTATTTTCCCATCAGAACTGCAAACTAAATGTCATTTGAATGTGTTAAAAGTAACAACTAACCAGCTTAGCCTAGTTGGTTAAATGCAATAAAACACGCCTAGCATAGTTTCGCCAATCTCCCATTTGTGCTAATGGTGATCATGCAAAATAGTACAACCAACCAGTTATTTATTCGGAAAATGTTTATTAAAATAATTTACTTATAAAAAGCATGTTTTGAGAAAAAATTTGTTAAGAAATTTTTTTATGTTTTTAAATATATTAGAAATATTAATTTTTTTAATTTATAAAATTATAATAAAATTTAAATTATAAATACTTTACATTTAACACAATAAAATATATTAAAATAAAAATTTTATACATTTCATCGATCATGATTAGGGATAAACAATATTTGATTTAAACTGAAAAATCGAATCGAATTGTGGTAATTCATAAATTCAGCTAGATTTATTTGATAATTTTGTTTGATTTGATTTAACTTTTTAAAAAATTTAGTGATTTTCATTTGGTTTAGTTTTTAATTTTAAAAATTTTAGGAAAAATCAAACTGAACCAAATTTCTACATCTCTAATTTTTATTTTATTTTTAAGTTGAAAAATTATTTTTAAATAATGTTTGACTTTTTCTCACTAATTGGTGTCTTTAAATAAAAAATTTAAGGAAATAATTTTATAATAAAAATTCAATAAAATTTATTATAATTAAATGTAAAAAAGCGCAATGACATTGACGTAGTCAAATTAAATAAAAAATTTATTAAAATTTTTTAAAAATATTTTTCCCTTTTTAAAAATTATTTTTAAAAAATACTTATTTTTGTATTAATTTGAAAATATATATTTTTGAATATATATATATATATATATATATATATATATATGAAAAATCGGCGGAACAAACGGAAATTGACCATCAAGTGGCAAGATTTGTGTGTGGAAGCCAGCTTGAATGGGGCAAAGTCCAGTTGGGCACACTCCACTTTTGTTAAAGTCCAATGCTCTAGCTTTTCCAATTATAAAATTTTTAAGAGTTCTTTAGAAATAATAAAGAATATTTTACTGAAGTTGCTTGGAAAATGATAAATTGAATTTTGGACTGAAAAATGTGCGATCTTATCTTATCTTTGCCTTCATTGGATCAACAGTTTCACACTGAAATTTGGAATTGTGAAACGTAAATCATTTAAAATCATTTTCTAATTGCATGAATTGTTTTTTCTTTAATATCATTTATTTATTCAGCAATAATTTACTTTTTAAGTAAACAATATTTTCATAACATTATTTAGTGTGATTTTGTGGACTTGACTCAGTTGATAAAAGGGTTACTCCTTTCACCTTATTGATTGAATTTCATATTCATATAATTTTTAGTCAAATAATCAATGAGGTGTTTATTCATTTGTGAATTTTCTAATCTTAATGGGATGATTTATTTTTAATTCTATTGGATCATATGTTTAATTATATTATAAGAAAGAATTTAAGGTATGTTTTTTATTTTTATTGGCAATAATAATTTTTAGGTATAAAGTAAAAAAAAAATTATCCATAGCAATTAACAATAAGTTTTTTGAATATTAATTTTAAGAGTTAAACATTGATTTGAAAAAAAACTCAAATTTATAATATATATATATAAATAATTATTGAATTAATTTGAAAATAAAATTAATATTTTTACGAATAGTTGAAAAATATTTTTAAATTGTTTATAATTTTAATAAACAATTATAGCCTTTTGCTATACCAATTTTAGTAATTCCCATTATTACCTTATTTTACAATGAAAGCGGTGTTTATTTCTCCTTTTGTTCTCTTTCCAACAATTAATATTTTGGGTTTTCAACATTTAGTTGAAGATGTGATAAATATATTGATTGAAGTAATGACTCAAAATCATAAATTAAAATTGAGACTTCAATTTTTTTATATCAATTTAGTTTTATTTGAAATCAAACTTTCAATAGCATAATTTTGAAAATAATTTTAATACTATTAAATCAAAATTATTAGTTAAAAATTGATATTATTTGTTAAAATTTAATATTTAATTTTTAACAATTAAAAATTTAATATAAATTATTTTTATAATCACTAATGATCTATTGTAATTGTTAAATTAAATAAATCATTATCTTAAGCTTTATGATAAATGCATTTTGATTAGTATAGTAGAATTGTCATTTAAAAAAAAATAGAGTTATGTTACTACCATAAAATTATAAATTGAAGCTTTTAATCCGAATTAGTCTAAAATAATTTGTTTAGTATATGACTCAAACATACAAATATGATTAGAAAAAGATAATTTCTATGAATTTTAATTGTCCATGTTATATAAATTTTTTTTAACAAGATGTTTTTTATACAATAAAATTAAAATATTTATGAGTAAAAAATAAATACACAATTTTTGATTTTGAAAGTGAATCTAAAAACATTCTCTATCGTAAAGTTAAGAATTGAATCTAGCTCATTTGAAGTCTTAATTTTGGAATAGGAATTCAACTAAAATGAATTATGATTAGTAAATATTCCTAATTCAAAATAAAAAATAAAACTTCCCAATTCTGTATTTAATTGAAAGAAAAAAGGAAAATCCAAAACAAAATTTCTATATTAGTATTTGTATTTCCGTTTTAAAAAAATCACAAAAACTCGAGAGAAAATAATAAAAAACGCATCCATTTTTGACCAACGTGATTAATTATACCAAACAAACCGAGTGTTCAACTACCCCACACTTTGTATAAATTCGTCTCCGCCTCGGCTTCGGGCCCTTCTTCCTCGTGCAACCCTTTCCTGCCTTTCTTCCCCTTCCCGGAGGATTCCTCTAGGTAACCTCTGTCTCCCTCTCTCTTACATGTTAGATTTTATGCTCTGCAGATCTGTCCTTTGTTTTTTATTTTTGTTAAAAGCCCTAGATCTATGCTTGGTTGTAGATCAGATCTGGTGTCTTAGCTGTTCTAATTTTTTGGTGATTTTTTTGGGCTTTATCATGGTTAAGCTGTTAAAAAGAGCTGGGATCTTAGAGTTGGCGTGTGGTTTGGCTTGATTTGCTTTGAATTGATATTACATTTTTTTTTTTTAATGATTGGGGTTAGATCTGTTGTGGAAAGAGTCTAATTTATGTTTGGTTACTTGGAAATTGAAGGAAAAAATGAGAGAAGAAAGAAATGGAAACAAATCTTAAAGTTCTGCTGTTGTTTTATTTTTTTTTTCTTGGCAGTATGAATTTTACATGTTGGCGTAATTAAGCCATGATGTTTATGGTAATCAAATTTTTATTTTTTTAGATGGATTTAGATTTGGGATGTTATGATTACGAGATCTGGTCGGCATTTTTTTAATATTTTTTTCTGGATTTAATATGAGTTACATGATTAATTAACAGATCTATGAAAATAGTTATGGCGACAGCAGAATTTTTATAATGATGTGTCTTCTGTTATGTTTATGTGGACAGGCGTTCTGCTGTAGAATTATCGTGCAAATTGAAGATGAACCACTTTAATCTTCAAAAGAACGCCGTTGCCTCCTGTGATGAGGCTAGAGGCTTGGTTTCAATTTATGATTCCAAGGGTCATGTTGTCTGCCCCAAACCTCGACGAGTTGGTATTCTAGCTAATAATCCCATCAGGCCTTTGAGATGGCACCTAAGGTGATTTTTTTAAAACTGACCTTGGCTGTTTAATTGAATCTTGCTAAATGTTGAGGATTTTAATGTTTGTGTGATGACAGCCATCAAGCTGAGATGTGCAATTCGAAGGCAGGGGCAGAGCTTTTGGACATTATCCTCATGAAGGTAATTTCTTTTTCTTATTATTGTGCTCTTTGCTTTTCTTTCGCTTTTCAATTCTGGAGCTTTTTGGAGTGTTGTGGCACAAATGAAGTTGTTTGTTCAATGATTTTTTGTGCCTATTATTTACATTGTAGCTAAACTATTTCCTTGTTGAACACCTTGTGGTTATAAGTTGTATTGCTTTCAGCTTATTTAATGGACATTTAATAGTTACTTGAAGATGGGATTTTGTCTATATCTGTCAAGTTAGAGCGTAGACCCAAATTGAGATTTTTATTGATTGGATCTTTCCATAAACAGGATGGTAATGAGGTGGGACAACCTGCAATCCATGTAGCCTCATCACCCCCATATTTCTGTGGGTCTCCTCCGACTAGGGCCGCTAACCCTTTAATCCAAGATGCCCGATTTGGAGATGAAAAAGTCACCCCAATGTCACCACTGTCAATTCCATCACCTTCAGGTTTGTCATCTCCAACATCATCACGCAAAGGAGGGTGCGTGAGAATGAAGTTTGGGCTTAAACCAGCTGCCGTTAGAGTAGAAGGATTTGATTGCCTCAACAGGGATCGCCAACATTCCAGCATCCCTGCTGTGGCTTAGAATTTATAAGATTTAAGTGTACATAGAAGAAGCTAAATTGCCACCGCAGGCGCAAATACATCAGACTTAACTGGAAGACGGAATTTTGAATCGTTTTGGAGAGAGTCAAGAATTGCTATAAGTAGTGTATATATAATATGTTTTTACTGGTGATCATTGCTAGTATCTCTGTAATTAGTTTGATTGAAGAAAGAGGTGTTAAGGGCAAACCTTCTGTCAAGAGTTTTGAATGTGTTCTGAGAGCTTAGCTCTTTTGTACTGTAAGATAAGAGGGGTTAGTATTTGGGAGGGCCTTTTGATTTCATTTGGTGGTCACCATGGAAAAATTCTGTATAGTGCCTATTGGTGATTGAATTTTGATCATTTTACTCTGTAAATGTAATTCGGTAATTGTCAACGACTTGGTCTTTTGTCTCTTCTTTTCCAATGTGTTCATTGCTGTTTTGGTTTTCTTCTTCAGATCAATCAGGAAAAAATAAAACCTGGAACTCTCATTTTCATAGCTATACCGCTGTACGCGTTATTAGCTGATCCTTTAACGTATGCAAAGGAAATAACGTACTTTATTAACTAATCCTTCAAGTGTTAAAAGGCCAGTTTAGCTTCTTAAAATTACGCTGAATAAGGATCAACAGATGCATTAATGTGGAACCATTTGGATATAAAAGCGCTTCCCTTGCGAGAAATATATTGTTTTTATGGAGTCAATTAGGCGGCAATGGAAGTTTGGACTCAGAAATTGAGGGTTTATGGTGGCCGGAAGCAACCCTGATGAAATCAGGCATTCTCAACAGCTGATTGTTCTTTAACCTTGACAAATTGAGGGCATACAAATCACAATTCAGCAATTGTTACTGCATCCAACGGTAAATGTATCCTCCACCTAATTAAGGTAGTGGAGAGGGATGGTTTTAACTCCATCCTCTGAATTTACCCAAATTAGAAAAATATAAAATTAGTTTACTATAAAATCGATCAATTTCAATTTGAAAGAAACAAAGAATTTGGTTAAGTTGATCAGTTATTAACATTTATTTTATTTTTAATGAACACTTGAATATAAACTATATCTATTAATTATTCCTTGTAATATAAATTGTATTTTGATTGTTAATAGTAATAAAAAATGATAAATTTTTTCTAAGAAATATAAAATTGTAGATTGCATTTTTATGATTTATTCACATAAAATCGGATCTGCTTAGTTTATACGATTTTTATACCACTGAATCAAAATGACCGAGAGCTTTTCACAATAAGAATGGAACCAAATCTAACTTGTATGAAACCAAATATTGTTAAAATTTTTAAATAAAAATATTATGAAATACTTTTTAAAAAAATATTATGATGTGATAAAATTTAAAATAAAAAGAATATTTTTTTAGATATAAAAAGTTATAATAAAGATTTTAGTATATAAAAAATATAAAAATTAAAAAAAAAATTTAATCTAAACAAAAATAAAATAAATTGCAAAGTAAAGAAAATAATACTAGATAGAGATTCGAACTCAACCTATAAAACCATTATCTTAAAAATAATAGAGTTATTTCGTATCTTTTCATATGTTTTACTAGTAATTTGCATTTGTAGTCATTAAACTATAGTTTGAATTTTATAATAGTCATATAAATAGTTTTTTTTTATCATCAAAGTCACTAGTGAATTTTTAACAGATAAAATTTCAATTGCCTCTATGATTTTTTTAAAAAAATGCATATTAGTTCAAATTAATTTTTTGATTAATTTAACTCCAAATTTTATTATTTAAAGGCTATTTAAGCCCAAATAAATGAAAATTCATTTAAAGGTTATAAGTACTTCATATGACAACCCTTTTTTTTTTTTTTACTTAATCAACCATACCCACATTCGGCTCCACAAGAACATTGCAGGGGAAGAGAAAGCAGAGATTGCTGGAGAAAAGATCATGGGCCGTTAATTTAAAGGGATCCAAAGTGGACTGCCTGCGATCCTTGCCTTTCCTTTCTACTTGTCCCTAATCTCGAGATTTTGGACTTTTGATTTTAACCACATAAATGATTTTTCTTGCAGTTGTCGACATCCTAGTGAAGGTTATCCTGGTGATGGCTATGATAAGCAGTGACGCAGCAAATGAAGGATTAGGTAGTGTAGTACATGAATCGAGAATGGATAACTATGCAGTGAGTGAATGAGTTAGCATTGAGGTTGACGGAGAAGTTCTGGACAAAAATCTGATTTATGGTTGTTTATTATTAAGTTACACTTCCAGTAGTATAAAGAAAAAGCCAGCTACATTTTGTTTGTTGAATTTTAAGGGTTCTGTGTTTTTTTTTTTATTAATATAATATGATGATTATTGCTTGATTATATAGATTTTTTGTGTTGATTATTTTTTTGTTTATGGGGTTGGTGGTCTAAAATGAAAATTAAACTGAAATCTAAGAGTATAAAGACTTTTTATGTTAATTTAACAAAAATTTTAATAAAATGATGTCTTAGTTTATCAGGAACAAATCACAGAAATATTTTAATATAATATATAAAATTAAAAGACTATTTAGTGTAATAGCGAAAAACTTAAGGGGTAATCAAAATTGAACTTTTAAAGTGTTAATATTGTATTAGTTTAATGATGGCTATCTAAACAATTAGGTGTTTTCAGGTTAATTCTTGTCAATTAAATCTTTGTTCAGACGATCACGAAAGTGCCTCCTGCATTATTTGATACATTCAGAATATTTTTTTAAAAAATAATAAGATCGAGAATTGAATTTCAATAAATAAAAAATAATAAAACTCTTTTAATCATTTGGATTAAACCCTTAAGTTAAAAAAGAATACTATATACACTGCATAGCTATACCAACAACTTTAAACTTCGTGGTGTTTTTTAATTTTATGGAATTGATCTTCATTTTTGTTTAGTTACTTTCCTAATGAGAGAAAATTGACATTAAAGGATACATTTAATATCATATAATCAAATATAATAAATATAATGAAATATAAAATTAATAGAACTATTGAACTAAAACTTCATTAATTATATCACATGTACATTTATTTATATCATACCAAATATAACCTAAATATTTTTATGTCGTTTAAATCTTACTTGAGAAAGACTTCAATTTTGATAGGTCGAAATTATTTTTAACGCAACAGAGAGAAATATTCAGAGTAATAATCTGTTGCTTTGATTGAGTTTTTGTTTTTTCCATGGCTATATTGAGTTTGCAAAGGTGTTGTAAATACCTTGGTGAATATCAAATGGTCATAATAACAGGTTTCAAAAGAATGAAGATTGTCCTATATTTTTGGCTATGACTTAAGAGTGAATTGCTACATATTTTCTATACACGCCATGTGAAAAGAGGTTGGATTCGCTGAAAAATGGGTTGCTTTAAGGTTTGGGTTCAATGGATTATGCTTTGGATGAATAGTATACATTGGTGTTTCTAAGCGGTATCTCTAGTAGTAACTCGTAAATATTTCTAGTCTATCTAATAATGTGGAAAGGTTGTTTCATATAACTTAAAATTTTCATATTAATCAATTTAAAATCTTATACCCTTTTTTTAGCAAAGTCTTACGTGCATATGAATGTATATATTTATCCAATTTAATTAAGCTATATTGACTTAAACTTGATAGAATAAGAAACTATAGTGAATAAATAAGCTGACAGCCATTTATTTTTTTAAAAAAAAAACAAGGAATTTTAATTAATTAATGATTAGATGATTATATAAACACCAAGATGTAGGTGAAATATTCATGCAAATAATACTAGGTTCTACACCCTCGACAATGTTCTTGAAGGAATACGCGTTAGGTATCGTTTTGAGATTTAATCCTTCTGAGCAATCATACGTTTTTCAGATATAGAAGTGTATATATTATTAGACTAAGGGTGAATTTGGCATTATAAATGCTAAAAGTTGATTTTGGAATAAAAATTAAAAGCTATTTTCATTTTTAATTGGTTTTATATTTTTTTTAAATATGAAATTTATGATTAAAAATTTTATTTTAATATTTTGAAGATTTTGTTAAAAGTTATTGAATTTTGTTGAATATAGTTAAACTATTTTTATGAGCAGATAAAAACTATTTCAAAAATCTATAAATATTTTTCTCAAAAAAAATT
>CATIWR010352602.1:0-33434 GCA_949677035.1 Omphalea diandra
GACTTGTCAAACACTTGCAAATCACAGGAAGATGGACCAACAAGTCCCAAATCATATGTCAAAAGAATTACAGGAAGATGGACCAATAGGTCCCAAATCATATGTCAAATGAATTACAGGAAGATGGACCAATAGGTCCCAAATTTACATGAATCACATGAATATCCCAGGAGCAATGTTTGCCTTGCTCGGTCACGACAAAAACAAAGCTATTGTATTTGCACTTGCATAGTTAATTGTTATACTTGCATTGTATCTTGATGATATTTGATTATGGATTATGCCATGAGAATTTGATTATTATTTTTATTCACTAAGTCGCGACTCACCAAATCGCAAAATTTTTTTTCAGATACTGAAGAATAGGAATTGGACACTTTGGTGTTTTCAGTTTTACATTGAGACATATGGACCACAAGTCATTAGCTGAATCCAAACTCTCTCTCTCCTTGTGTCATATACATATATGTACATCAAATAAATGTTTGATTATGTGTAGTATGGATAAAATCTTTATGCATATGTATTTTGAACATGAATGATATGAGTTATGTAAATGAATATGGTTGTTACATAATATGTTGCTACTAGTCCTTACTATGCATAAATATTATGGATGAAATAACAACTACAAGACTACGTTGATGTAGATCAAATTCCTACCAAATGTGATAACATAAATGCTAACAATTTGACTTAAAATCTCATTCGACATTTTACAAGTAAGCAAATAGATATAAGACATCATTTCATTGGAGGTCATGTTTATTATAGAGTTCTTGTGTTATAATTTGTTAATACTAATAATCAAATGGTAGATATTTTCACAAAGCCCTTAAATGATGAAAGAATGTAATCATAAAAAAATAATAGGGCTAATAAGCTTAATTTATATTTTAATTTTTCTCTAATTTAAGGTTTTGGTTGGTCCAATTTTTAATTTATTTTTATCATTTATGGTTGTTGACTTTACCATTTGTAGTTTTGAATTACTTTTGGAAGATAAACTGTAAGTATTAGTTTGTCACTCTTTGATGGATCATAATAGTCTTGGTCAAATGAAAGGATTTTCTTTAAGTTTGCTTCACATGGCCTAGTCTGTTATGTCAAGGCGTTATAAAACAAACTCTAGTAGCATAAGATTGTTGTACATTCCAAATATATTTTGTCAAGGTTGTGCAGAGCAAATTCTGAAAGTGTGCTTATTTTGTGAAGGCCATGCATGTCTATAAAGGGGGTGTAAAGTCAAACTTATAAATGACAATTTGAATGTGTATAGCCTGTGCATGTTTTGTAAAGGTTGTACACATATGGGTAAATATGTCTTTGTTGACTTGTATATTTAAATTAAAAGTTAGGGCTTTGGAGATGGACATCACCCATACATCACTCACTCTATACACAACTACCAAGAAGATTTTTTCCCATAATTTTCACCAATTCAAGAACAATTAAAATTCAAATTTCTCTTAGATTATTATTCATTCATTCATTGTGTTTGCATTTATTCTTTTTTTTTTTTTTTTGGATATTCATTACCTCAAATAAGAACTTTGGTTAAGGATCCATTACCAAGGTAAACTTATATAAGAGATATTCAAGAGGGATTTCTTCTATTATTCTTTCTTTATTTTCATTATTGTCAATGCTTAATATAATTATTTTCTAGATCTTAGAAATTAGAATGTTTGGCTAAATTGTTCATGGGCATTTAGTTAGCTACCCAATTTTGTATAAACCTTGGTTATTAATTTGATTAATGAATGCTTATTTCTTTTTCAATATTGATGTTTATTAGTTTCAAGTTTAATTTTTTATTGGCCACCATTAATTAATCTTAGAATGAAAATTATCTAGGTTAAATTAATAAAAACATTATCTTTAATTTAATCCAATATTGAAATTGAACTCTTAATTAATTCATTGATTTGTTTAGTTAGGAACTTGGGTAATCACCTTTAGTTATTCTTAATCTTGAACTTATTTGGTTTGGACAAGAATTTATGCAAGTTGGGTGGTGAAGCTAAATACTGGTTTCATATCATTGAAGTTCATTTCATCAAATTTCTTTACATTGCATTATTTACTTTACAAGCTTTATTTTAGTTTAATTAATTATTGAACAAACCCCAATTTAGATTAGAGTGTTTAAGTTCACTTTTAATAGTGTTTGTTTGATTTGGTGATTAGATTATAATTAGTTAGCAATTTAACTCATTCAAGTTATTTAGAGATCAACCTTGGGAGTGCCTTTCTGCTATATTCATATACGATTCATGCACTTACAAGTATAACCTTTGAGTGGACGTCATAGGCATGATTGACGATAGTACCTTGTGAAAGTTGAAAATGGTATAGTATAAACCTTTTCATATTTTATTAATCTTTGTTCTTATTTTGTTGGCTTGATAAACTAATTAATCAAATAACTTAGTTCTTTAGATTTTATGCTTCTAAAGAAAAGTAAATTGATTTATCATTAAAAGACTATATGTCAAGTTGTTGATGAATTAAGATTATAGAATTTGATTACAAATAGTCATCAAGTATTTTAAAATGTATTAGTTTTTCAAAGTGTTCTTTGGGATTTGGAACAACGTCCATGGTTGTTGTGAAAATAACCATGATCATTGAATGATCATCGAGAATTTTCTATATGAACTAGAAGTAACCCACCATTATTATTATGAAATCTCCATGCTTATTGGTCAATTTTTTTCATGACTATTATGAAAGTTTCATGATATTGGTACACTATAAAGCATCAGATGTAGGAACGGATATACATCATGATCATTGGGAAAATCATAATTGTCATTAACAAGCTTTCAATGGTCCTCTGCTTTTTAGGTTAAAAGCTTAATAATTAATGGCTAAGCATCTTATAGAACTTTTAAAATGTTCTCTTCTCTCTCTCTCTCTTTCTCTCTCTAATTGAGAGCACCTTAAGTTCGTAATTGCACTTGAACTAGTGGAATCTTACTTATGACTCTTAACCTTTTGTTGGCCATCGAAGGTTAAGAGGACAAGGGTCATACATTGGTGCAACCTTAATTTTTGCCACATTCCTAGTTTCATTAGAGGACCCTTTAGGAAGGCCTCATAAGGTTCGAAGCCTTTATTGAGATTTAAATGGTCAATAGGGGACTGCGGTGGAATGACACTTTGGTATCACCCCTAAGTATAAGTAAAGTCACCACCCGACTTTGGTTGGGATATAATTTTGAGCAAGGATGGATTCTAAGCTGAATAAGTCAATTAGAAAACCCAATCCACCTTCACCCTATTAGAGACTAGGGTTGGAAATTCGGTACAACATAGGGAAGACATTAGGCAATCCTAAATTGCCTAAATTCAAGGATCTGGCTTTTGATTCTAAAAAAAAAAAAAAAAAAGATATGACTTTTAGGCATCTTTATATCACAATTATAGTTTAAGCCATATTATTAATTAGTCCTTTTAAAAGGTCTTAAAATGTTCATATAATGCTTCTCAAATCATTCAAATCATTAATACATTATAAACATTCACTATGAGGAAAAGCGTACATATATGAACATAAATGGGGTTTAACATGCATCAACATAAACATATATGCAATATGCAAATAAAATGCATCTCAATATGCCAAAAAAAAACATATGTTAGTGCCAAATCATGATCAAAATAAAGGTCTAAACTAGACTAAGGCCTTATGGAAGCATTATTCCAAAACAAAGATTCCCCATCATATATACAAAGCAAAGGAACCTACCCTTACCACATTTATACCTTATAATCATACCAAGATCCAAGGTAAGGAACCTAAACATGCATCCATGTCCATTATTCACATATCAATGTACCAAGCAACATGAAAATCAAATATGATACATAAATAAGAAAGAAAATGAAGTAACATGAACACATAATGCATAAGGTTGAAGGAAAACATCTGGAGGATAACAGAAAGGCCTTAGGAAAGGATTAAAGTTAACAACTTAAAGTCATAGGATCATTGGATTCTTATCCAATAATGCTCAAAAAGAGCTCTTACATGTCAAGGGCATCTTTAAAGTACCTTTAACTATTAATGAAAGCTAAGGTACCGAGAAAGGTAGGGGTGACATCTAAAGGAACACATACAAGGCCATGAATCTTTATAATAAATTTGCATACATAAATAAATAAGGAATAAGGGTCCTAAGGTAGTAAGCCTTTTCATCATTAATCATAAACCTACCAAAATGGAATGGAAGAGAACATGAATAAGCTAAGCAACTAGCCATCCTCTCCTTATGGTGGAAATAATAAAAACACACATAACTTGCACTAATGAACTAAACAAACATCAAAATAAAGTGGAATCAAAGGGTCATAAGGGGGTGGCAACCCCTCTCCTAATCACAGTCTAAGAGACATGAACATAAACATATAAGAACGATGGGGGGAAAGAAGCATGAAGCAAGACATTAGGATTATATAAAAAAAAAAAAACCCTTTTTCTTGATACTTGCCCCTCTATTGAGATAATATGAGTCATAGGTATTAAGACCTAACCATTCCTTATTATTGGAGCTCACATGAAACTTGAAAAAACCTTAAAATCAAAAGAGAAAGCAAGAAGGGAAAAAGAGATGAAAGTTACTGGTTGCAGTCAAAGATGGTTGTACAAACGAACTAGTGGTTTATGTCAATTACAAAAAAAGTTTATACAAACCTCAAGCACTGAAGTTTTGAAAACAAGGAAAGAAAATAAGAAGAAGAAGAAGAAGAAGGAAAGTGTGGACTTAAGTATTAGATGCCTTTTTGGTATGCCTTGCCCTTAGAGGCATTGTGATGATAAATAATCCTCCAATATGCTTAGAGAATAATGAAAAATGAATTATAAAAGCTTGATTTCTACCTTAATTCTTGGTAATGACTTTTGAGTTTTGAGTTTTTGTGTATTAGGGTGTCTTAGGTGTTCTATGAGTGATTTCAATAGACTATCTTGTTAGATTTTGTAGAATTAGCATGACAAAAAACAAAAATTTTCTATATACATCAATGATCCATATGATTCGATTAAATTAGAAAGATGAATGTGAAAACTATACTAATTTAGACAAGTGATGCAAGTTCATTGGAAAGGTAAAGAGGTGTTTTACACTAGTAACACTAGAACTCAAGCTTGAAGTCAGATCTATACATCATTAAAGGATGATCGCCCTCTATATGTATACATACGAACATGCTCTCTCCAAATCGAAAGTGTGCTAGCACTAAGGTTTTTCTCTCTCTAAAATGTTTTATGAAAATTGTAAATGTTTTTTTCTCTCTCTAAAATGTTTTATGAAAAAATGTAAATGTTATGTATGTTTTATAAAACCCTAAAAATGTACATTTATATCTCAACAATTAATATATTTATATCAACTCTGTATCTTAAAATATATAGAAAAGATATATCCATTCCATTTTTAACCTCTAAAATAAAAAAAAATATCAAAATAATTTAGATAATATTTCTAATTATTTTAATTATAAATAGAGAAAGTAGCACAATCCAATTTCATTTTATCCTATTTTATGTGTGCGACTCTATAGGTTCACATAATATTTATAGTGGTCAAAAACCTATTTTGTCTCACAAGTCATAAGTGGTCTCTAGCAAGATAGTATGACTATCCAAATTAAGTGAAGGCTAATGATCCAACCTAACCTATTTTATAGATAGTATTATAATCACATTATATATGAATTGAACATAAAGCATGGATCAAGTCATCCATAATAGTTCAATTATTTCTCGTTCTCTATATAAAACGATATTGATAACCTTTATTAATTCATTTTTGTCTGGTCATGTAATCTCTTAAGTCTAACTTGTTGAGAGGCTTAGAGATATATTTCACATAAATATATGAGGGACAAATTCCTTCTCAATCACTCATATTCCTCCATATGATTCATTTCATTCCAATATTAGTTTGTATAATCATTCGATCAAAGATAATGTTAGACTATATGAAAACATAAAGTTCATCATATTGAAATCCATGGTGATTTTCATATCAAAGAATTATGTTAATACTATTGCATGAGAATCACTTATGATAGTTTATCCATGTAGTGTTCTCAAAGTGGGTTGGTCCAATATAATGTTTCTTAAACATGTATCTATGTGTTTGACTTAATATCCTATATTCATGACCGATAAAATATAGTCATCAATCAAAACACATACAAATACAAGTTTTTATTCATTATTATCCTAATAATAATGACTAACTAGGAACAATTTAGAATAGAATTCTTTACACCTAAAAGTTTTACTATCAAGTCATATACTTGATGATATTAGCAGAATTAACTATTCATAAAATCTATCGTTTAGCCATAAATAAAAATATTTAATAAAAATACAACCATGACCTTTTTTTTTTTTTGAAAATATCCATTAGAAGAATTGGTCGAGGGCACATAACTAATAGTTTCCCACTTGCACTAGGCCCAATGAAAAATGTATCTAATACCCATTGACCTAGCATGAATCTCATGCTTTGGTTATGATAGTGGTTTGGTGAATGGATTAGCAAAGTTGTCATTGGTTGACATTCTGCATTCTTCATGTTTGCCTTCTTAATGATCTCTTGAATGAGATGAAAATGCTCGAGTATGTGTTTAGATCGTTGATGTGATCTTGGCTCCTTAGCTTGTGTTATGGCTCAATTATTATCACAATACAAGTCCACTAAATTTTAAATGCTAAGAAATACATCCAGTTTAGTGATAAATTTCTTAATCCAAACAACTTCCTTTACTACTTTTGAGGTTCTTTATGCTTAGCTTCTATTGTAGAATCAGCCACAATGTCTTAAATTGAACTTTTCCAGCTCACTACACCTTTATTCAAATAAAAAACCTGACTGCGATCAAAAGTCATCCTTACCAGACTAAAAGCTGGTGCTTATGTAACACTTACAACTAACTTACATTCTTGTCATCCATATATTAAGAATGCATCTTAGTCCTTCTCAAGTACTTAAGGATATTCTTAGTGGTTGTCCAATGACTTTCACCTGGATTTGATTGGTACCTACTTGTTGGACTCAGTGCATATGAGAAATTATGTTGGGTACATAACATGGCATGCATGATAGATCCAAGAGCAAAAGCATATGAAATCTTACTCATGTGCTCTCACATATCTTGTGTCTGTGGACATTGAGTCTTGCTAAGAGTTATGCCATGTGACATTGGCAAGAATCTTCTTTTGGAATCTTGCATACTAAACCTATTCATTACCTTATCAATGTATGTACTCTGAATTAGGCCAATAAGCCTTTTAGAACCATCTCTATAGATCTTGAAGCCTAAGATATAGACAGTTTCATGTAACTCTTTCACTGAAAAATAATTCTCCAACTACAATTTACTATTTTATAAGGTAGGGATATCATTTCCAATGAGTAATAAGCCATTAACATATAGCATAAAGAAAACCATTGCTCTCCCATTAAACTTCTTGTAAACATAAGGCTCATCTTCATTTTTTATGAAGCCAAACTCTTTGATTGCTTCATCAAAATGAAGATTCCAACTCAACAAAGCTTATTTCAATCCATAAATGGATCTTTGAAGCTTGTAAACCTTTTTTAAAATTCTCTTAATTGACAAAACCTTCTAATTTTGTCATATACACATCCTCAAGAATTTCCATTAAGAAATGTTATTTTGACAAATATTTGCTATAACTACATACATATCACATAATCATAAAATGTAGTTATGGCAAAGAGAATCCAAATGGATTTAACCATTGCAACTAATGAAAATATTTCATCATAGTCTATACAATATGTTTGCTTGTAACCTTTTGCAACTAGCCTTGCTTTACAGGTATGCACAATGCCATAAATGTTTATTTTCAGTTTGAAAATTAATTTGCAGCTAATAGATTTTAAACCATCAGGTGGATCAATCAAAGTCTGTACTTAATTATCATACATGGATTGCATTTTAGATTTCATGGCTTACAACCATTTCTCAAAGTTTTGACTATCCATAACCTCTTGATAGAATATGGGCTCACTTTGGTCTACAAGCACCACTTTATTACTATCAGTTAAAAGAAATCCATATCTCTCAAGAATTTGACATGTTAAAAAAGACCTTCTTAGAGCTTGTGTTACTTGTATTATTTAAACAACTACTTATGAATCCTATTGAGATTCCATAGGTGGTTCAATGTTATCTTGTTGTTCTCAAATTTCTTTAAGTTGAACTTTACTTGTACTAGTTCTTTTAGAAATGAATTCTCTTTCTAAAAAATATCATTTCAAGTAACAAACATTTTGTTCTTACAAGTATTATGGAATTAATATCCTTTAGTTTCTTTAAGATATCCCACAATGCAGCATTTGTCTTATTTATGTGCCTATTTATCTAAAATTTGATGCTTCACATAAGCATCATAAACCCAAATTTGTAGAAAAGACAAACTTGGAGATTTCTTAGTCTATATCTCATATGGTGTCTTTTTAACTACCTTTGATGGAACTCTATTTAGTATGGATTGAGTGATTTTGAAGGAATACCCCTAAAGAAAGGATAAAAGATCTATCTGATTCATCATAGACCAAACCATATCTAATAAGGTTCAATTTCTTCATTCTGATATGCCATTCCATTATGGTGTTCCTAGTAGAGTTAATTATGAGATTATCCCACAATCTCTTAGATGAACAGTAAATTCTTGGCTTAAATATTTACCACTTTGATCTTATTGAAGTGCTTTAATATTTTTAATAAGTTAATTTTATACTTCATTTTTAAAAATTTTGAACATTTCAAAAGATTTGGACTTATGTTTCATAAGATAAAGATAGTCATGTTTCATAAGATAGATATAGTCATACCTGTCATAATCATTTGTGAAAATAATGAAGTACTGGAAAGCTCTTATAATTATAGCATTTTAACTTAATGGGCCATATACATCGGTATTTACTAGGCCCATTAAGTAATTAGCCTTTTCACTATGCCTAGTTAAAGGCATTTTAGTCATTTTTACCAATAAATAAGATTCACATATGTCAAATGATTCAGAATCAAATGAATTCAAAAGTGCATGTTATTGAAGCTTTGATATGTGTTTCTTATTTATATGGCCCAAATGACAATGCCATAAATAATTAGAATTTAAATCATTAGATTTGTGCTTCTTAGTATCATTATTATAGATGGACTCAATATTATTATTTTTAAGATTTATAACATAAAGACCAATTGATATATAAGCATAACCATAAAAGCATGTCGGCATAAGAAATGGAGTATTTATTATTCTAATAATAAACTCAAAACCTTTCATGTCTAAATAAGAAGCAAAAATAATATTCCTACTTAAAGTAGGCATATAATGGCAATTATTCAATGTCAAAACAAGTCTACTAGGCAAAACTAACTCATAAGTTTCTACAGCTAAGGCATGAACTCTTTTTTCATGAGCAACTTATAGGTTCACCTTACCCTTAGCCAACCATGCATATTATTACAAATGTGAGATCCACATCCAATATCCAATACCCATGAAGTGGATTCAGAAGTAGATAAATTAACCTCTATAATATGTATGCCTAAAGTAGTAAGTTGAATGTCTTTTTTCTTTTTTTAGATTGTCCAAATAGAGCTTGTAATTTCTTTTCCAATGACCCAACTCATTACAAAAATGGCATGCTCCCTCCTTTAGAGGTTTGGGCATATGGTTAGGCTTACACATCTTTAAGTCCTTTATATTCCCTTTCCCCTATTCTTCATACCTTTCCCTTTTTAACCATCAAAACCTCTTTGGTGTTTTTTTTTCTTTATGTTTAGTCAATAGTCTTGAGCATCCCATGCAATTTAAAAACATTTTTCTCCATATTGTGCATGTTAAATGATTAAGATAACCTTTCATCTTCAGAACATGAGGACTAACCGAGCTACTAACTACTAACTTGTATAAGAGTAAAGCCTTGATGGTATTGAACCTTTCAATTCAGGCCTTCTCTTGAAACATTGCCTTACCATAGTAAAACCTCTATGTCCATCAATTACTTTTAAAGCTCCAATTACATGCTATCAATCATGAGGCAGGTGACATCGAATGAGTCATTAAGATGCTTTGTGTGAGCATCCATTTGGGCTTTAGGAGCACCAACATTAGGCTCTATGGGGATAGGTTGTTCTATGGCATATTCCTTCCTTTCTTACTTGAGAATAATTCTAAAGTTTTTATACTAGTCAAGGAAGTTTGTCCTATTCAATTAATCATTCTTAAGGATCGATCGCAGTGATAAATTAGGGGGGTTGTTTGAAGCCATAATCTACAACAAAATATATGTAGTACACTTAGCATTTTATTAAATATTAGCTCCCACTAAATTTTATCAATTCATTCACCTCAAATTAGAATTTTTCAATAATTAAAACATTTAGTGGGTCAGGATCTATATTTTACCTAACTTTCAAACTTATGGATATCACTGTTATCCGTATTGTCTTACTGAGATTACCTAATATATTTTGCTTTGGCAAAACCTATATTTTGGGAATCAAAATCTTTACAAGTGTTTGAATTATGGTAGGCATTTTATGACAATTTTATTTAGGGATTTTTAACTAGTTCTTATCCTATTTTGTATTATTATGTTGCATCTCATACATCATATGAATTGCAAAATAAACATCTATACATAATAATAACCAAAGTAAACGTGTCATAGCATGATCCTTAATCAAAATTGAACTTCATAAGCCAATATGAAGATAAAAAGGTCAATCTTAGGAGTCAATCTTAGGAGTCAATCTTAGGGGTAAATCTTCATATCCATGGATTTGCCTAGGTTGCCATCAATGGTCTCCACACTATGCCTTAAAGATCACCATCTTGTGCCATAAACATAAGAATCACCATTTTGTGTCTTCAAGTTCTCCATTACAAGTTGTAATTTTTATTATTGTAATAGACACAATTCTATTACTACTAATAAAATAAATTATTATAATAAAATAAATGACACACGTGTCATATTTAAAAATTATAACCCTTAAAATAAAGAAATCAAAATCCAATCACATTGGTCTAGAGGGCCATGCCATGCACCTTGTAAAAACACATAAGCAAAACATCCAAAATAGAAAACAAATTATGTTAGGTAGTTAAAAATTTATTATAAGAGTCCATTAGGACTCAAGTGGCAACACCCTTTGTACGGTCCTAAGGGCGGTGCTCCTAGCGGCAGTCCCATTGGCCAATTAATAGGTGGGGGTCAAGGGGGAGTGCCCTAAAAAGGTAAACGATTTACCTTAGTCATTTGTATGAGTCGCTGCTAAATTATATTAGGTTAGTCATTTAAATTAACTAATCTATTCATAACAGAATTAATTAATCACTACTTAACTCCTAAACAAATTTATGAAATTTATGAATATATTTAAAAAAAATAATTCTCGTTCAACGATTAAACTAACCCTTATTAATGATTTATATGTTAGAAACAAATTATCATTGACAAACAAATCTACCATGATTAATAAGAGAAAAATAGAATATAAGTATCTTATTAAACTGTATTAATAGAATTAATAACATATTACAAGAAATAGTAACTATGTTAATCAAATCAACACTATGAAATTTGTTTAATCATATTAAACCCTAAAACTCATAATTTATTATTTTTATTTTCATACATATTAATCTAATCACCCTTAACCTAACTTGTATTATATTAATCCTTTGAATAAAAATAATCTATGTTCATATATGTAATAGTTATACATAAAACAATATGAAATTCAATTTAATCAAATTTACAAGTGGCTCTGATATCATTATTAAGCCTTTGAGAATGAGCACAGTGCAAAAAATTTTCTATATAGGAAATCCACCAAGGATCCATGTGATTCAATTAGATTGAACAGAATGATGCAAAAACCTTACCAATTCAAATAAGAGATGCAAGATCATTGGAAAGGTAAAGAGGTGGTTTACAATGATAACACCAAACCTCGAGCTTGAAGTCAGATCTAGACATCACCAAATGATGATCACCCTCTGCAGGTATTTATATGAACATACTCTCTCCAAATCGAAAGTGTACTAGCACTACATTTTTTTTTTCTCTCTGAAACATTTTTCTAAAAAACGTGAATGTTTTGTGTGTTTTAGAAAACCATAAAACATAAATATATATCTCAACTATTAAGATATTTATATCAACTCTATATCTTAAAAGATACAGATAAGGTGATATTTTATTTTATTTTAAATCTTTAAAGCGAAGTAGATATCCAAATAATTTAGATAACATTTCTAAGTATCTTAATTATAAATAGAGAGAGTAATAAAACCCAATTTCATTTTAAGCCTATTTTATATGTGTAATCTTGTAACTTCACATAATACTGTCGGTGGCCCAAAACATATTTTGGCTCATAAGTCATAAGTGGCCTCTAGTAAGACATTATCACTACCCAAATTATGTAAAGGTCAATGATCTGACCTTATAGATAGTATTATAATCCTTTTATCACATTATATCTCAACTGAACATAAGGCATGAATAAAGTCATACTTATATAGTTCAATTCTTTCTCAATGTCTAAGTAGAATGATCTAAAATGACATTGATAACCTTTATTAATTCATTTTTGTATGGTCATATAATCTCTTCAGTCTAATTTATCGAGGGGCCCAAAAATATATTTCTTATAAATTCCTTCTCAATCATTCATATTCCTTTATATGATTTACTTCATGTCCAATATCAGTCTATATAATCATCTAATTAAAGATAATGTCGAACTGTATGAAAACATGAAGTTCATCGTATTGAAATCCATGGAGATTTTTAGGTCAAATGATTAAGTTAATACAATGTCATGAGAATCACTTATGATAGTTTATCCATGTAGCATTCTTCTAACGAGTCAGTCCAATATAATGTTTCTCAAACATGTATCTATGTGTCTGACTTAATATCCTATATCCATGACTAGCAAAATGCAGTCATCAATCAAAACACATAATAGTCGTCATTTATTATTATCCCAACAATAATGACCGACAATGGAAAATTTAGAACATAATTCTTTACATCTCAAAGTTTTACTATCAAGTCACATACTTAATGATATTAGGTAGAAATTAACTATTTCTAGAATATATAATTTAGTCATAAATAAAATAGATCTTTAATCAAAATGCAACATGACATTATTAAAAAAAAATCCATTACAAGAATTGGCCTAGGACACATAACTAACATAACCATATGTACATCAAAAAGGATGGTTGTACATATAACATTCATTTACATTTATTAAGCATGACATTCATGTATAAATATTCATATGTATAAAGGTAAAATTATTATTCATACACAACCAAAAAAGGCACACGAATGCCTAATTTAATGTATATATACATTAAGTACAACCCATTCAATGTAGGTGACCACAAACTCATTCTTATCTAGGTATATGTAAATGACACAAGGAGAAAGGGAGAGTTGAAATTAGTCGATGACTTATACTCCATGTGTCTATGTGAAAAACCTTATGCTCCTGAATGCTCAAACCTTATGCTTCACTATCTAAAACAAAAAATAATTACAATTTAGTGAGTCATGATTCAATAAATAAAATAATAATCATGTTCTAATGGCACAATTAATAATCAATTATCATCAAGATACATTACAAGTACAAGGATTAACTTATGCAAGTGCAAATACAACAAATTATTTTATGTATCTATATGTAAAACTTTATGCTCCAAAATGCCCATACCTTATGCTTCATTGTCTGAAAAAAAAATTGCAATTTAGTAAGTCAGAATTAAATAAACAAAAATAATACTCAGATTATAATGACAATCAATAATCAATTATTATCAAGATACATTATGAGTAAAAGGATTAACTTATTCAAGTGAAAATGCAATAGATTATTTGATTTTGTCATGACCTTGCAAGGTAAATATTACTCTAAAAAATTCATTTGAATTAAGTAACATTCATTTTTAGTAGCCAACATATGACATGTGATTCATTTAATAAATGACATATGCCATAATAAGACATATCAGCCCTTTGCTAAAGTGATTTGCAAGTGTTTCACAAGTCGGTCACAACATCCTTTTAGTTTCATATGTAAATGTTCATTCATAATGGTATAACAAGTAATCATTAAGATTATATAATTCTCACTTGACTTACATTCACATGTAAAATATCACAAGTCAATCACATATACACGTAATCAAACCATTCATATCTTAAAATCACACATGTACACTTTACAATCCAATTATGGCTTTTAGTCAACTTTAATGCAACCAACCTTCATGGTAGGGTTGAACCTCTCTCTTAGGCTTTCTCAGTGTGCTGAGGTCTTAACATGTAATACATATATGATTACAAATGGGTAAAAATAAGTTTGTATACTTGATATGCAACTATGCTAATACATATATGATTACAAATGGGTAAAAATAAGTTTGTATACTTGATATCCAACTATGCTCATGTTTTATACAAATGGGTCAAGTATTTATGGTTATTATTCATGTGTGTTATCTTAACCTTATTGCACTCTCATTATAATAACTATAGCTATATCTTATCGAATTAACTTAATTCCTTTTTTTTTATTACATTAGACATATATGACTACAAAATTATCAAAATTCAAGTCAATATAAGTCTTACAAAAAAAGTGATGAATTTTTGAATTATGTCCTATTGCTATGGGATCACAATTTGATCAAGTCTTACAATCTTGGCCATATCTCAAATTTTACGTATCTAATTGTAAAATTGATTTACTAGTAGATAAAAAACAATAAAGAAACATTTTTTGTATGTTTTACATTTTGTCTAATTCAGTCCATAAAGTCATCAAAATTACTAATCTCAGGCTGAGTAGGTTTCAATGGATTTAGAGTCAATCATACTGAATGAGTAATATCTCTTCACTCACAACACATTCAACAAATCTATTCACTATATAAATTTATAATTTTTATGCTTTACACTTCTCCTAATTCCCATTCTAGGGCCATGAAAATTCTAGGTAACTAGAATCAGCAGACTAAGTAGGTTTCATCACGTTCAAGGTCAGTAATAATCAAAGAGTAATATCTCTTCATCTACAACATATTTACCAATTGTGTTTTATAAGAATATAGAAGGGATATACATCTACAACTTTCATATTTAACACTTTTTATAAATTAGTCTATAAGACCATCAAAATATATGAACAATCTCAAACTGAAGAGGTTTTAGTAGGTTATAAACCAATCCTAATCAAGGATCCATATCTCTTCACAAACACCATGTTAAGCAAATTTGTTTTACATGAGTTTAGATGAGACATAAATCTACAATTTTTATGTTTTAAACTTTAACTAATTCTTATTTTATGGTTATGAAATTATAGGTGCAAAATATGCCTTATAAATAAAATCGACATAATTTTATTGTTTTTCTTATGCTTCTAACAACCTTTACACATGAAATTTAGATATAATTACTCCATAATTCTTACTAATTATGAATGTTTAACATGTTATGGATGAAGAATTCATATGGAAAAAGATGATATCACTTACTTCTTTTGTCAACTTTAGAAAAATATAGGATTGCTTCATAGATACTTCACCATCATCATCATCATCTTTTTTTTTCTTTCTTTCTTTCCTCTCTCTTTCTTTTATTGTCCCTCATCATATTTTTTTCCTCTTTTATCTGCTCCTAAAGGAATAAAATTTCAATATATATTCCTACTTTAATGAGATAAAATCATGATGGCTTGTTACTATTGGTTAAAAGTTCAATTTTCCTATTTTAGTCTTTCTTCTTCATTCCTTCATCACCCCTGTCCTTCTACTAATTTCCATATGCTCCTTACACTTTTAATAAGTTCTAAGACATATTAATTTAAGATATAATAACATATATACCACGTATGGTTATTTGCAATGCAATTATGAAACATCATATTTATAGTCAAATGCCTTATATGTAATGGTGTAATTGTTACTATCATGCCTATCAAACGCACATACCTAAGTGATCATTCATACAATGCATATGTACATATTGGATGGCCAATCATTTATGTAATGCATATATTCATATAAGGATTTTAATGAATCACGATAAGGGTATTATAGCATAAACCTTTAACGTTGGTTGTACAATTGTTTATATTGGTTGTATAACCAATAAATTGCTTTCCTTTAAGGTTTTCAATGTTTGGTTTAGATGGGGGGTGATTGCATTCAAGACTTCTTCCAAGCTTTTATTCCTTTCTTATGCAACGTATCCCCTATTCTTTAAGGATAATTCAAGTTATTTCTCATCATTTGGCTCGCATCAAGAAAACCCTAAATGCAATGCTTATAGTTTACCCTTAGCTTTATAGGGCTTAGAAAATAACATTGGAAAAATGGCCATTAAAGAAGACACAATAAAGCATTTGTTGTAAATACAAATACCAGACAAAGGATATAAAAGGATACAATTTCTTTAGCAGCTCCTCGAGCAGGTAATAAGGTCTTTTACAACTTTATAGTAGGTACTCTAGCAGGTTTCTAATAAGTACCAATGTCAAATACTTCTTTCTACAAGCTCTTAAGTATGCAGTAGGATTTACCATTGTCTTAGCAACTTTCTAGCAGTTAATAAACCCCTTAATAGGTTTCTACTTTATTCAAGGTAAAATATGATTTTAGCAACCTTGTGGTAAGTACTAAGAATGAGATCACATTTTGATAGTCATTTTGATAAGAAATTATGGTTTAATAACCCTCTAATAGGTACTAAAAGTGAGATTGTATTCTACTAGTCATTCTAACAAAAAAGGATAATTTAGTAGCCTTTTAGGAGTACTAAAATTGAGATTGTCTTTTAATAGTCATTTTAATAAGAAAAGATGGTCTAGTAGACCTCCAACAAGTATTAGATAAGATTCTACATTATGGCAATCATTAAAAAAAGAAAATGTGGTTTAATAGCCCTCTGGCAGGTACTGAAGTTGAAATTACATTTTTATAGTCCTTATGGTGAGAAATGATGTTCAACAAATTTTTAGCATATACTAAAAAACATTTGGTATTTTAGTAGATGTTGGAAATGCAACAGTGCATTGGTGGCCTTTTTAGCAAATATTGAAGGAGATTATGTATTATGGTAGTGGTTTTGACATTTTGATTGGCTTTCCTAGTGTTTTAGTTAAGTTCTCTTAGGTTATTTTTTATTTTAGGGGTGTGTAAGTGCATTTTGGTCATTTTAATAAATTTAGCTAAAGAGGGTTTGACCTTATTTCCTAAGTCGATTTCTTCTTTTCTCTTCATTTTTCTCCCTTTTCCTTTCTTCTTTTTCTTCATTTCCCCTTTCCTTTTCTTTTTCTTTCGTTTCTTAGTCTATTTAGAGGTTTGTACATATAATAACTTGTTTATAAATATAATTAAAAGAAAATGCATAGGGGTACTAAAAAATATTAGACATGAAGGGATATTAGTTGTTTATACAAATAAGAGGGTTTATGTATAAATAACCTTTAAATATAACTTCCCCCTTTGGCTAGCCCTAACTCTCATTCTCACACTCTTTCTCTTCACTTTTCTAACACTTTAAATCTCTAGACTTATATCTTAGGCTCCCTTTGCTTTTTTGGATTGTGATGGCACATCACAATACCTTGATGCACAATTTTTATGATGCTCCCACTAATTTCCCTAAAGGAGTTGATGTTCCTTATGATGAGCTGGTGGCTTTGATATTGCATCATGACTTCATGTCAGCCTCACTACTTGAGCACGTGCTTTCAAAGACGTGATAGAAAGGCCTATAATTGGGTAGGGATCTGCACCTCATCTACGACTTCCATTCCCACCTATTTGGCATTGCCTCCAAAGTGGTAGGCCTTACACCCCTAATTTCTTTATATTTTTCTATTTATTTATTATTTCATCATTTTTGTCACTTTCATATTTTTTGACACTATTACAAATGCTAATTTGCATGTGAACATTAGATTAGTTTGCAAAATTAAATTAACTTATAAAATGTTGACCTATAGACTTTTGGAAATAATTTCTTCATTATTTATCTGATTATTATTTTGTTTTGCATGCTTGTGTTATGCCATTGATTTTTGACCTTGCATATTGAAATTATTTATGTTAGCTACTTTATAATTTAGAGTAGCAAAATGCATACCTATAGGATCTAATGAATTTTATTTTTTGAAAATTATTGAAATTTTGTCTAAATTCTTATGATCGCCTATTTGTTTGTGAATCGATTTTATGAATCACGTGGACTTTTGTAATACTCTATAGGCCAATTTATTTTTATGATTATTGTTTGATTTTAACAAATTGGCACCTATAATGCTTGCAAACTTAATATTTTTGCTACACGCATCTAACATTATTCATTTTTTATGCTTTATTTCTTATATGTTGGCACAAAAATCGAGATTAGTCTAAAATCATTTTATTTTGATTTATGTATACCTTGAGGTTTCTTCTTGCGATACTTGTTTGGATTTTTGTGAATTATCATGATTTTTTGCATCCTTTGTATCTAACTTATTTTTTATGTGTTCCTACATGCAAAAAATGCAAATTAATTTATAGAACAAAATTTGTGTATAATACATATACTTAAGATTACACAATATCATGACTTCGATTTTTAACTTTTAAATGTGTTGTTGTGTCTCTTGTTATTTTGTTTTTGATTTATTTTATTCTCCAAACCATTGATTGTATTTGCGTTCTTGACCACTTGTGTTGACTTTCTTCTTTCTTTTTCAAATCAACATTACCTTTAGCAAAGGTAGTGAGGTAGTTAAACTTATAGCTTGTGGTTCAAGTGCCTTCCTCCTTAAGCAATTTCATAGATCAAAGAGATAGGGCTCCTTCCCTTTTTGAGGACCCTATTGGGTCAACCTCACAAAAGCGATGTGATGGCCAGGAAAGTGTTGGCTAAGAGGTGGATGGATACCACCCATACATTCCACCTCTATATATTGCCAATATAACCTTACATCAGCAGACTTTACATGCATGATTGGGATTAACTCCTTGGTTATCCCTCTTTCAATTGATACTAGCATGCTTTATCCTATGTTGTACATGAACTATATTAGATGACTGCTAGGGTATGTTCCCCACACAAAAGGGAAGAATAACACTCCTATGGTTACTGATCATAGTCTTCTAGAGTAAATCAGTCAATCTACTTGGTGCTTTCTACTATATTGCCTAGCAAAGACATTATTCTCTAACCCTAGGGATAAAGCAAAGGTCTACTTGTTATAAGCCTTTGAGGACTTTTGGTTGGCATGTCACATTGATTGGGAGTTTATGGCTATAACCCACCTCTACAAGTTTCTTAACCACTGCTACTATAAGTTGTCATACCTCAACAACTATTGGAGAGTTCTTGAGGATGCACCATCATTATTTCATGCTTATTTTCACTTATTTTATCTCTTTTATCTTGCTAATGATGTCTCCTTGATAGGCTTAGGCAATTGAGCTATGGTTGGTTGAGGGTAGCAACCCCCTTCATAATATGGACTTCTACTATTTATGCTTCCAAAACTAAAGTGGTGCTTATCACGTAAAGAAGGCACTAAAGATCAAGCATAATTGTTTAAATGGGTTCACAATGGCTCAAGTGTATTTTTTTATAAATTAAAATTAGATTTTTAGTTTTCATGATTTAAGTGCTTGCTAAAATACTTACAATGATGTTTTCTTTTTTACAACTTTGCCTAGCATGAAGGGGGGCCTATGGACTTATGGCAGCTTGAGCTGGTAGAGGTGAAAAGGTATTATTACAAGCATTTATTATTGGTAGGGCCTTCTATAAGGAAGGGTACTTGGGAAAGCAGGTACTGCCTTGGTGGAAGGGTCTAAATGCATGCCAAGTGCTATAAGGTCCACCAAAGAATATGTTATAAGCCATAGACTTAGAAGAAGGGAAGCTTCAATAAGCCTTAGACTTGCAACCTAGATAGCTGCTACTTGTGGGTGTTGGGGGACATAAGTCATAGATAGAGGAGTTATTGGTCAATAGATCCTTATGTCTTAAGCACACATTCAATTACTCCCTTAATGTAAGGCTTATATGAGGATTGTGTTGTGATGAAGCGTCTGTGGCACAAGGGCTTATTTTGAGTAGATACCATTAGAGCCTACATCTACGATAAGAAAATGAGCTCATGTCGTTGACACATCGGGCTTCAAGCTTGTTGTGGTTAGAAAGGTAGACTTATGCCTTGACAACTTTATAGAGTAGTGCTACTTCTTGATCATGAGCTTTATAATGGTATCGATGCTTCCTTAATCTTAGTGCTCCTTCAACCAATCAACACCACTCACTTAAGTGTTTTCCTTCATTTTCATGCTTTTAGATTTGTTTTTATTTCTTTATTAACTCTGTTATGCATGTATAGATCCCTCATGTCTAGGAAAAATACATGTTTGATCTTATTATTACCTTAAAGAAGACACTGACTCGACAGTTGTGTGATCTGCAGGTTAATACCAATGCTTACTTGGTAGATGTTTATGTTAATGTGTGCATGTCCTAGCCATTCTAGCCCTCTTTTGTTAAAAGAGGTGATCTAAAAAAGGATTAGGCACTCTGAAAGATGTGCTGAGCTTTTAACGCTTTAGGCGAGCCTTAAGTCACCAGTGCCAAAAGAGTCTTAGGATTATGTAGGCACTTTTAAAGAGAAAGATGATGAGGATTAAACCTGTCGTAGTTGGCCCCAAATCTTTTTGATTTTCACTTTCTTTATATTACTCAGACTTGTAGCTAGTTATAAGAACCTTGATACATTTATTCAAATTGTAATATAGTATTTGAGAATATTTTAGGCCCTTTTACTTTTTAGATGTCAAGATATATAAGGCACCTTAATCTGAAATGCCCCAATTTTGTTGGATCGAGCAATTTTGCCATAATGGATGACCTTTTGCTTTTCTGATGAGCTGAGTGTGATATATATGAATGATATATAGTTTCACTTTATTTTGCATTTATATGTACTCCTTCAAATAGGTTCATGATAAACTAATGGCCAAAAAATGCAAGGGAAGACTTTTTACAAAATTGCAGTCAAAGTGGTATGTATAGACTAGTTTTTTTTTTTTTGCACAAACAAATTCTTATTTGTACAAATAACTAAGTAGGTCCATATGGTTAACTTAACTATTCACAATTGCCAACCACTATTCATCACTTTCTTCCTTCTTAAACCTTCCATTTTCTCAATTTTTATGCCCCTATATACGATTTAACATTGCTAGAGCATTTTTAAAGTCTCCTTAAATTAAATTGGTATAATCTTCCTTGGGAAGGTTTCAAAGCGCTTTATTATCTTTCTTTTATTTAACCTAAGATTAACTTTTTATGAGTGATTTGCAATTACTAGGACTCAACTACCCATTCTTTCCACTTTGGAGATTCGAAGATTTACCCCATACTTAAGGAGTTCGAAGCCATTCTTGATTGTCATAATTCTAGTGTAGATTGGATAGCACTAACATACCTAAACTACCCATATATTTGAAAAATGATAGAGTGGTTTAATTTGGACATGAATGTCATGATTAGTAAATGAAAATAGTTGTTACAGTAGATGTCTTCATGACAAACACGTATGAGTGGACATGGTCCTTAGCATTTTAAATCCTAATGAACTTAAGGACTTCAAGATCTAAAAATTAGTGGGGAGATTTTCATGTTTATGTACTAGCAACTCTTTAATATCAGTCCCTTATTCAAAACTTTTGCCCATAACATCCTTTGGATCTTCTCTAATTATTTGACAAGCCCATTAAATTGAGCATTCTCTTCATCACTTTCAACACTATTGTTTGAAACTACTATTGTACTACTTACTTTTTAGTTGTTTTACTCTTATAATCCTTATCCAGCTTAAATAAGCCATCATTAATAACCATAAGAGGGGGAGTCTCCATAAGTGTTTTCCCTTTATCAGTTATAACAATAAAGATTTACCATTTTTTTAAGATCTCATTAAGGTGTTTATTTACCTTTTCAATGACCCATTTGTCCATCATTTAGTTGAACTTGACCTTAATCCTTATAATCGCTTATAGCCATAGTATTAGTTCCACAAGTAATTATGTCTCAAAACTGGGCTAGATGTCTTACTCTTCATAGCTAGCCTTTTTTATGAAGCTATGATGACTACAAAATAAAAGTTACTAGGATTATGCATGAATGAATAATAATACATGCATAAAATGCATACATCATCAATAAAAGATACTTTTAACCTTATTTTTCCTACACACGATGTTGAAGGGCTCTTTCTTATGTGTTGTCTTATTCTTCTATCAATATGGATAGAGGACACATATGGTTCCTTAGACCAGGTAGGATAGAAGTCCAAAAGTAAATTTTATAAAGAGACAACAAAATCATAAAAAAAATGCTAAAATTTACATAAGAAATGTTTTTACTTTGATGGTGAGACTGTACAAATGGAAAAATAATCCCTTTTTCATAATAAAATCAAAGGAATGTACATAAATGTTTACATAATGAAGAATAGAGGTATTTACATAAGAAAAAATATTTACATAACAGGGGTGAGGAATGCATAAATATTTACATAGGAGATTAGATGTTTACATTAATGGGAAAGGGGATTACATTACATATATACATAGGGAAAACTTAGCCATGTTGTTTGGGAATTTTAACCCTCATTTGGAAAAATGCAAATAAAAAGGGTAACCTATTTCAAAGCACCATTGACTCCTACATACACTTATTGGTTAGAGTGGTTATCATTGTTGATGGCTTTCACAAGTATGGGAGATAGTTGTCGTATACTTCCCATTTGATACATTTGAAGGTACTTGGCTTGTGAGTGATGTACTCTTCATACCATCTCCTAAGCCCGAATAAAGCTTATGTCTCAAGTTTAGAGAATCCATTAATTTTTCTAAAGGGTAGACCTAGTGCCTGTGGTAAAGTGTGAAGGCTAAACAATTGTAACAGACCATTAATAAAAAGGGTACTATTGTAAAAGTGAACCATAGATTGACTATGAAGTTAATTCCATCAATCCCCAGCGAAGTTACCAATGTGAGCGCCTTGAGTTCGCAATTGTGCTGGAACGAGTGGAATCTTTCTTAAGACTCCTAACCTTTTATCGACCATCAAGAGCTCGAGAGAATAGCGAACATACATTGGTATAATCCCAATTTATGGCACGTGCCTAGGATCATCAATGGACCCTTTAGGAAGGCCTCGTGTGGTTTGAATCCCTTATGGAGATTTGGATGGTCAACAAGGGACTGTGGGGAGATGACATTTTGATATCACCCCTAAGTCTAAATGAAGTCACTACTCGACTTTGGTTGGGATAAAATTTTGAGCAAGGATGGAATTTAAGCCTAATAAGTCAATTAGAAAGCTTAATCCAACTTCACTCCATCAAAGATCAAGTTTGAGAATTGGGTACAATGTGGGGAAGAGGTTAGGCCCTCTCAAATCACCTGGCTTTAGGGACCTGACATTTAGGAATCTTTGGTTCACAGTTATAAGTTTAGCTAGATTATTAATTAATCCATTTAAATGGTCTTAAAATGTTCATCTAGTGTATCTCAAATTATTCACATCATTAATACATTATAAACATTCGCCATAGGGAGGGGGTATATATATGATCAGAAATGGGGTTTGGTATGCATAGCCATAAAAATATATGCAATATGCAAATAAAATGCATATTTACCTATTAAAAGAAAAACTTATTAGTAACAAGTCATTATCGAAATAAAGGTATAATCTACCCTAAGATCTTATGGAATCATCATTCAAAGCAAAGATTTTCCATCATATCTAAAAGGCAAATGAAACTACCCCACCACATTATAATTATATGAAGATTCAAGCTAGGGAACCTAAACATGCATCTATGTCCATTATTCATATATTAATGTGCCAAAGCAACATGAGAAATTAGACATGAAACATAAGCAAGAAAGATAATAAAAGTAACATGAATACAAAATGCATAAGGTCAAGGGAAAGCATATGGAGGATAGGATAAAGTCCTTCTGCAATGATTGAAGTTACCAATTTAGAGTCATAGGATCATTAGATCCTTATCCAATAATGCTCTAAAAGAGCTCTTATATGCTAAAGGCATCCTCAAAACACCTATAGCTAATAATGAAAGCTAAGATATCAAGAAAGGTAGGGTTTACATTCAGAGGAACATATATGTTAGTGCTTATGCACCAAGAAGGGGGGTGGAATTGGTGGGCCATTTAAATTTTTAGAGGAAAGATATGTTACTTAAGCTTTAGAAGAAGTAAAAGAAGAATACATCACATAATGATTTATAGTTGTTCGGGTGTTAATCAACCCTACATCCACTCTCAAATCCTTTCAATTAGGTATTCCATTGATATCAAATGGTATTTTGAAAGCTCACACCTAACTTTACAACTTGTATTTACAAAGGCTCACACACAACCTTACTAGTATTTCCTAAGGCTAACACATAAACTTATACAAGAGTTTCCTATTGGCTCACTCTCAAATCCAATCTCAAAGGGTGTTCAAAGCTCACATCAAACTTCTTACAACTTTAAAAACTAAGAGTAATTAAGAGAGAGAAAGTTAAAAGACAAATTTGCAAGATTTTTCCCTAGTAAATCTTATTCTCTTACATTTTTGTTCGTTTAGTAGAGTATTTATATGTTACTCCCATTAAAGAGATGTTAGAGATAATACTAGCTTGATATCACAAAAGTTTGAACCAAAATCCTACATTTGATGTTTGTCAGACAAATGTCTAGCAATTGATGCCCAGATTGGTCATTGGGGGTCTTTAGAAAGCCCATTTTATGAAATCTCTGAGGGATCAAAATAAATACAGATGTTTTATTTATCATCAAATAGAGAGGAATACTATATGGTAACGTCAAATCCAATGGATTTATATTTTATTCTTTTTTATATTTTATTCTTTGGTAAATCAATTGCAAAAATGTTTTTCTATTTCTAGAATACCCAATATAAGTTTTACATCGTCTATGCAAAAATGTTCAATGCAAAGCGAAGAACTTTACTAAGGCTTAACATGTTGTTAATCCTCTTAAAAGAGAGAGGTGCCTTCGGGAATGCGGACACAAGTGGTGCATGGCTGTCGTCAGCTTGTGCTGTAAGGTGTTAACTTAAGTCCCGCAATGAGCACAACCCTCGTGTTTAGTTGTCACTGTTGAGTTTGGAACCTTGAGCAGATTGTCGGTGATAAGCTGGAGGAATGTGAGGATGACATCAAGACATGTATCTTGTGGTCGTGAATAAACTTTTGCTTTGGATTTACTTAGTCATGATTAAGATCATCAATTTGTGTCTGACAGCTAGTGCACCTGGTAGCATGTGATTTGATTCTTCATAAAACTATTTGTTCACACCCTTTCTTCAGTCTCAACCATTTCAAACATGAAATTATGGTCACAATCGTGACTCGCATCGCGTTAAAGAAGTGGTTGTGACATTGGCTATGAATGGGCCTAAGAATTTTGAGATTTGAGTTGAAGAAGGCTTATGTTCATGACACTTAAACTTTTCAAATGACTCCTTAACATGTGGCATGCGACATTCTTTCATTAGTGCACATGAGTTCTTCTATGAATATTTAAGTGTCACGATCGTGACTGAGACTGTAATGCTAATTAAAAATTCAACTATTTAAAGTTGTTGTAAGTTTTATTATGGTAGCAATCACGACATAGTGGGTACCTGTCACAACATAGGATCCACTTTAGATTTTCTTCTCCATTCAACTTCTAATGATATTCTAACTTTATTTTTGTCATCACAAAACTTAGAAAAGAAGATTAATGCCTTAAAATTTATATTGTCAAGATCAAAAGATAGTTTTGATGTAGGTTTGACCAACCTAGTCCAATAACATACAAGGTTATGAATCCTTATAACAAATTTGCATACCTAAAGAAATAAGGAATGAGGGTTCTGGAGCAACAAGCCCTCCCCCAATTAATAATGACGATAACAAAATGTAATGGAGGAAAAATAAGCAACCTATGTAGCTCACCATACTGTCTTTATGGTACGAGGGTAAAAACACATATAACCTACAAGAATGAAACAAATTAACATTAAAATAAAGTATAATCAAAGGGTCATATAAGGTAGAAATCCCTCTTCTAGTCTCATTCCTAGAGACATGAACATAAACATATAATAAGGGCAGAGGGGAAATAGGTATGGAGCAAGTCATTATAATCATAAAAAAAAACCCCATTTTTTCTCGATCCTTATCCTTTTATTGAGAGGATATGGGTCATAGGTCTTAAGACCTACCCATTCCTTATTGTTAGAGCTCATAAGAAACCCAAAGAAACCCTAAAACCAAAAAAGAAAGCAAGAAAAGAAAAAGAGATGAAAGTTGCTGGTTATAGTCAAAGATGGCTACACAGACCAATTAGTGGTCTGTATAACCAAGTTAGTGGTTTATACATATTACGAACAAGTTTTTATAACCTCTAGCATTGCAGTTTTGAAATCAAACAAAGAAAATAAGAATAAGAAGACGAAGGAGAAGAAGGAAAACATGAATTTGAGTCTTGAATGACCTTTTAGTGTGTCTTACTCTTAGAGGTACTATAATGAATAATCCTTAAATATTCTTAGAGAATAATGCATAATAAAGCACAATAACTTGGTTTCTATCTTAGTTCTTGGGTATGAGTGTTGGGTGTTTGAATTTTTGTGTATTAAGGGTGTTTTAGGGTTGCAAAAATGAATTTCAGTAAAGTAACCTTAGGAGTTCCAAGCCTCTTCATTTTCCTTAATACGAGAGGCATTTATAAAGGTGACGAGGGTGCATCTGCGTTTAATGGCTCAGGTTGCATTCAATCCTTAACATCCAACATATAGGATCAAAGAATCTTTTAGAAAATTAGGGCTTTAAGTTGTTTATATAGCTAAAAAGTTGGTTGCATAGACTTATGGTTGGCTATACTATCAATTAAGAGTCAAACCATATAGGATCAAAGAATCTTTTAGAGAATTAGGGCTCTAAGTTGTTTATATAGCTAAAAAGTTGGTTGTATAGATCTATGGTTGGTTATATTATCAATTAAGAGTCAAATGTCAACTATTCCAAAAGGTTCTCGCTGTTAGGGTTTAAGGGATGTTTGTATAGCTAAGAGGATGGTTGTACATACCTCTAATGTTGAGTGTATAACCAATAAATTACTTTCCTCTAAGGTTTTCAATGTTTAGTTTAGTTGGGGAGGGGTCTAGATTTGATTCAAGGCTTTTTTCAAGCTTTTGTTTCGTTCTTATAGAATGTATCCTCTATTCTTTAAGGACAATTCAAATTGATTCTCATCATCGAGCTTACATCTTGAAGACCCAAAATCTAGTGCTTACATTAGTCTTCATCTTTACTGTTAAAAACTTTAATTTTTTTTTACTTAATTGTTAAATTACTTTTAAAATTGAGACCCAAAAGATTCATGTAAACTGCAAATAAAAATCCTAAACTTAATACAAGCCTTAGTGAGGATGAACCATCTAACCAATTCAAGATAAGCACTATATGTAAACAAAAAGAGAAGAAGAGAGATTAATCTTCTTAAGATCTTCAACCAAAAAATAAAAAGCAGAAAACAACTTAAGAAGAAAAGAGAAAAAGGAAAGTGTAGGAAATAGACCATGAGTAAAGCCCAACCATAAATCAAGCAAGAACTCTTATAGCTGGAATCTTTTGGCCATTTGAGCTCATCTTCAAACATAAGAAGTAAAGCTAGCTCATAAATTTCTAAGAGGAACATAAGTTAGGGAAAATTCATTAATTGGCTAGACGGAGCTAATGCAGGTCATTGGATGAGAATTCTTTCCTATGTAAAAGAAACTATATATTTAAACCTCATAATTAAATTTCTAGCAACTTTGGAAGTTCTAAATAGTGATTGCTCAAAAGGTCAATTCTAAAAATGCCTTTTCAACTAAAGGGAAAGGATTATTGACTACTTTCAAAGGATATATCTCAATGCTTTGAAGTATCTAAAGAAGGATTTTCAGAATAGCTGATGACCTTCAAATTAAGGATTAATGAGTTTTGGCTCTCCATGAGCTATGCTTTGAGAATAAATCATAGATTAATAGTTTAGAATACAAATGGAAGAGCACAATCAAATGAAATTTTACCATTTAGGATTTGTTTTACTTATGGTGCATGGTAAATAAGAAAAAAGGAGACACTCTTAGTTGTTAGGAGAAAGGCTCAAGCAACTTGTTGATCAAAAGTTTGCTTTTATGATGGTTTATTACATTCTAATGACAACAAAACTTTTAAATCCATTCTTGAAGATAAAGAAGAAAGGAATCAGTTCATCAACACCTTGGCATCATTGCCAATTTCTCCAAATAAGGCAATAAGTGAAAAGATGTTATTAAGTATAAGGATACTCAAGATGAGTGCAAATGGACTAACTATGTTGCAAAATGAGAGAACTATAATAATTGATGATGAAGAAGTTGATATTGATCTTGAAGAAGTGTAAAAGGAGCCACAAACATTTAAAGAGATCTTTTATAAGATGTTCCATCTTCTTATGCTCCTTAAGCATAAGAAGCTTCTCTGTCATCCTGTAAGCTTAAAGTGTTGAAGGCATAACCTTACTAGTAAAGTCAACAAACTAGATAATAAAGCTACTACTTTCCATAAGAAGGTAGATATTTTGAGTAATCAGATAATAGACCTCACTCATAGTATGAACTAGGTAACTAATAGTCTAAAAATTAATCTTAGTATTAATTCCTTTTCTAAATAACCATAAGACAACCAAAAGGACAAGGAAGAAGATCAAGAGAGCAAGGCTAACTCTTTATATGAGAAAATCCATTCTAGTCTCACCTTAGTTGTAATCCCTTATCCCAAATCTTCTCCTTAATTTTCCTTAATTTTCAAATTTTATTTATTAACTTTGATTTGTATCTTGATGACTGGACTATATAAAATATATGATTTTTAGTATTTTTTGCGCTTATGTGTCTTATCTCTTTATATATCTTATCTTCTTTTTTTTTCCCTTTGTGTTTATTGCTTTTTTATTAAGGAAAAAGAGAGAGAGAGAGAGAGAAAGATAATGCAAAGGGACAATAATATAATGAAAAAACAAGAAGGATAAAAAAAATGGAGAGAAAGGTAGTAAGAAAATGATTATTAAACAAAGGGAGGTTATTTTACATAAATATTCAATATATGCCAAAAGAAATATATAATACCATGACAAGTTATCTTATGTACTATTTTAATAAATGGTTGATTTGTAGTATTAAATGCTATTATTATGACATATCTTCTTTGATCTAGACATATATTAAGGGAAAGATTATCTATAAAAATTTTAATAAGATATTAAATGGCGTACACTTGCATACAATGTTATATTATTTGTCATCATAAAAAGGAAGAGATTGAAGGTTCTAATTCATATTTTTAAGTTGATCTTGTAGGTCCATCAAATAAAGGTCATAAGGATAAAAAGAATATATCATTTGTAAGAAAAATACAAAAGAACACTCACCACCTAACTACAAAAGCTTAAGAATTATGAAGAATTGAAGCAAGGTTTGTCAACGATCATGGTAAGTCAAGCCAATGACTATTAAAGTCCCAAATGGGTAATGAGATGCAATAACAACTATTGAAAAAAGCCTTATAAAAATGGTTAACTCCTTTGTGTAAAGTTAGCATCACTTCATGACTTTTGACAACATCCAATGAGTATTGTCTGAGATAAAAATGACCATAAAAAGGCGCCTAATGATATTTGAAGGTATCTTTGTACTTAGAACCTAAATGAGTGTAGAAGATAGTTCAGTGAGTGTTGACAAAACAATGAGTATGGAAGTATATCCAATGGCATTGTACAAACCCTATAAATATAACAATGAAGACTGTGTAGTTTGAAAATAATCTTAATGATTGTTGAAGACAGTTTAGCAAGTGTTGATAGAGCAACGAGCATGGATGTGTATTCAATGATCATTGTAGAAGCCTTACAGATAAGGCTATATAAATTATGCAATTTGGAACTAATCATAATGAGTGTGAAAGATACCTAATGATTGTTGAAAGGCATAACAAACATGGAACTCTGGCCACGATAATGGAAAAAAAAAACCTTTAGATAAGTCTATAGGTTCTATTTAAAATTGACATTGCTCAATAACTATTGCAAGCAAAATGATTACTGTGTAATCCTTAATGTATGTGGGAATACTTAAATGATTATTGCAAAGAAGTAGGGAATAGTGGTCAGTGTTCATTTGACCAAAAGAATAAGATTGTTAGACACTAAACAATTTTAGCATTCAATGATGGTTGATGGGCGTAACAATGACTACTTTGACAAGTTTTCCAAATTATGAGTATTGTATTGACTAATTTTTTCTCCAATAGTTGTATATATTTAAATCTTTAGAAAACAAAAGGACTATTAAGCAAATTGAAAGGGTGAATACTTGAGAAGAAGTGATCTACTGCAAATTCCAAAAGCTTATGTGAGTCACCATACAAATATAAGCTACTTAAATGTCGGTACCTGAAATCCACCAAATCAACATCTACAATGCTTGGGAGGTTCCTTATAATGCAACTCAACATTTATTCTCTTGATCGATGTTGTTAACAATGATGAAGATGACATTGTATCTTTGTTTACCTTTGAAATTCCCCTTTTCCCTTTCTAATTTTTTATTTGAAGTTTTTAGGATTTCAGCAAATTTGTAATGGGACATTAATTTGGGAAGAATAGTACTTAAACTCATTCTCATTTTCATTATAAGTGGGCTTTTTCTTTTTTTTTTTTTTTTTTTTTTGTTTTGCAACAATTTCTAATAGTTACTTATGGAATTCAATTTGAAACTTAATCTCTATTAAAGACTTTAAATAGTGAATTATGTTCAATATGCAACTTAAATGGGCTAAAAATTAATTAAGGATTAAATATATACTTTGTCCCAACACTTAGGCAAAATGCCCCTTTTCACTTCCTAAAATATCCAAAAGAAACCAAAACAAGAATCTATTGATTAAATTTTCGCCTTTTAAGTTATAACACTAGCATTTTACTTAATTAAGTACATTTGAAATAGTACTAAAAATATTATTTACTTAATTAAATTTATCACTCTATAATATATAAATATAATTCATTAATGATTTCAATTCAAAGGAAATTTTATATAATTTTTCCTTTTTATTATTAAATAATATAATAACATTTCTAAAATTAAAATATAAAAAATACATGAAAAATTAAATAAAACCATACAAATCACAAACATCTACTAGTTGACCTCATATGCCTAGGTTCAGTATCCATTTTATTTTCCAAGATAAAAGGCAATCTCGGCATTACATACTATCACAAACTCCGACAAGGTCCTAAACTTTCTCCCAATAAGTAGCAACTCATCCCAATACGTATATTCTGAATTCGTGTCCAAAATATATTATAAACTCCGTGACAAAACTCACCATTTTGCTTAAAGTTTTATATTTATTGAAACTCTATCACGAGTATGTAAAATGCGAATTTCACATTTTCAATTTCTTCCTCTTTTTTTTTTCTTTCTTCCTTTTTTCTTATTTATTGATCTTTTCTTTTTTTTATTATTGTAACTAAATTAAATTGGTGCAATATTTAGCTAGTTAAATTTATATTTATATTTATTATTATTATTATTATTATTATTGATTTAATTTTAATTTTGAAAATTTAATTTTTATATAAAATTAAATAAGTTAAATTTTTAAAATAAATGAACTTAATAATTTAAAAACTTAAATTAAACACTAAAATTAAAATAAATATACTTATAAATCAATAATAATATGCCTTCAATAAAAAATAATGAACCTAAAGTAATAACAATATACCTGAAATAAGAAATAATGTATCCATAGTACAACATCAACGTACTTATAAAACTATAGTGGTATCTTCAATAAAAAAAAAATGCACATAAAGTAAAACCAATGTATTAGAAATAAGAAAAACAATGTACTTAGAATATAATACCATTGTATTTACAGTACAAAGTTAGTATACCTCCTCTCTAATATTAATGTACCTTTATATCAAATGTTATAAGCTGCAATTTCAAGTTTATGTGTCTGTCTTTCCATTTTAATGTACTTGTAAGGTAATATAAATGTATTTTAATTAATGTACCTATATCATAACATGAATGTACTTGGATGTTTAAATAATGTATCTTAAATCAAAAAGCAATGAATCTCGAGAAATAACAATATTATGATAAAATATTTTATTAAAAATATCATTATAATTATAATTATATAATAATATAAATTATGTATAATATTTATATCATATAATAATACAAATTATATAATTATAATAATATAATATAAATATAATTATATATAATATATAAAATTATAATATATAAAAACACAAAATCTCATTGATAAAAAAAAAAAAAAATGCACAACTTTCTTGAAGTTGTATATTCTCTTTCCAAAAACCAATTAAAGTCGTTATTTAAAAAATGAAATAACATATGTGTCCCTTACAACCAAGTCATTATTTAGAAAATGAAATCACACACATGCCCTCACAACCATATTAAACAAAACACAATAAACTGCCATATTGACACTTGAATCTATAATACATGCTGGACAGATCTAGAATATAATTTGCGAACTCATCCAATTAAACCAATTAATAGGATCTACAAAAGGACAAAAACGAAGCCTTCCAACAGTAATCAGTGGTCAACTGAAGTTTCAACTTCTAACAAAGCAAAGTTAGTATAGCATATGCCTTTCACAAAATGATACAGAAGGATTAATCGAGCACCATATATCATGTGATAATTTTTGATCCCCTTCCAGTCGTTCACAATTGCTGCTCTTCAATTTTTCTTCTTCAGCCATCATAAACTCAAAACAAAAGAAATACTACTAAAGAAAGACTTTATGGGAAATCAAGAAAATGAACCAATGGAGAAGAAGAAAACATGGGCAACATTAGTGGCAAATTCAGGTCGGGAGAACAGCCAATAGGAATCAATTATAACATGCAATTACAGGTCCTACGTCTTTAAGATTAACAACACCCTCCTTTAGGCTCAGAATTGGCTTCTTGGCTTACATTATTTCCCTGTAAAACCACGGTCTTCCCATTACCCATCAAGGGAGCATCTTGTTTGTTGAACTCATTGGACATCACTTTCCTGCTTAATATATTGTAAATCTCTTTAACAACTGTCTGAAAGGCAGCAGTTACATTTGAGGAATCAAGAGCTGAAGTTTCCATGAAGAACAAA